>CAUYSK010003479.1:0-23872 GCA_963575035.1 Avahi laniger | reverse complement strand
TCTAATCTTTGACAAACCAGACAAAAACATACACTGGGGAAAAAAATCTTTATTCAATAAATGGTGTTGGGAAAACTGGATAGCCACATGTAGAAGACTGAATCTGGATCCACACCTCTCACCTCTCACAAAAATCAACTCACGCTGGGTCACAGATCTAAACCTAAGGAGTGAAACTATTAGAATTCTAGAGGAAGAAGTTGTAAATACTCTTCTAGACATTGGCCTAGGCAAAGAATTTATGAAGAAGACCCCAAAGGCAATTACAGCAACAACAAAAATAAATAAATGGGACCTGATCAAATTAAAAAGCTACTGCATAGCCAAAGAAACCGTCACAAGAGCAAACAGGCAACCCATAGAATGGGAGAAAATTTTCGTGTGCTACAAATCCGACAGGGCTGATAACCAGAATCTATTTAGAACTCAGAAAAATCAGCAAGAAAAAATCAAACAGCCTTATCAAAAAGTGGGCAAAGGACATGAACAGAAACTTTGCAAAAGAAGACAAAATAATGGCCAAAAAACATATGAAAAAATGCTCAACATCTCTAATCATCAGGGAAATGCAAATCAAAAGCACAATGAGATATACCTATATCCAGCGAGACTGGCCCTTATCAAAAAGACCCAAAACAATAAATGTTGGCATGGATGCGGAGAGGTGGGAACACTCATACACTGCTGGTGGGACTGCAAATTAGTGAAACCTCTGTGGAAATCAATATGGAGATACCTTAAAGAGATACAAGTAGAACTACCATTTGATCCAGCAATCCCATTACTGGGCATCTACCCAAAAGAGCAAAAGTCGCTCTTTAAAAAAGACACCTGCACTCGAATGTTCATAGCAGCACAATTCACAATTGCAAAGATGTGGAAACAACCCAAGTGTCCATCAATACATGAGTGGATTAATAAACTGTGGTATATGTATACCATGGAGTACTATTAAGCTTTAAGAAACAATGGTGTTATAGCACCTCTTATATACTCCTGGAAAGCGCTGGAATGCTGGAACACATTCTACTAAGCGAGGTATCCCAAGAATGGAAAAACAAGCACCACATGTACTCACCATCAAATTGGTATTAGCTGATCAACATTTAAGTGCACATGTAAGAATAACATGTATTAGATGTTGGGCAGGGGGAGGGGGGAAAGGGGAGGAGGGGACGGGCATATGCACAAACAATGAGTGCAATGCGCACCTCCGGGGGAATGGACACACTTGAAGCTCGGACTTGGGGGGGAGGGAGGGCAAGGGCATCATACGTAACCTGATCATCTGTACCCCTATAATATGCTGAAATAAAAAAAAAAAAAAAGAAAAGTAGAGGCAGAGTAACCTAGTCAGAGAATTTTAGAAGTAAAGGTCAAATCCTCATAATAAACTAAACTTACCTAACATTTTAATGCAAGCTATATAATCTTGCATTTTGGTTTTATTTCCTTTTCAAAAACTCATTTTTTATGTTTAGATTTTTTACTTGTGGGTTCAGATTGTTTACTTTTTCAGCCATAATGGACTAAGTGGATTATGGGAGCAGATTGGGAAAAGATACTTACAATGCATAAAATTGACCAAGAATCAGTATGCAGAATTATATAAAGAACTACTAACAAATAGTTAATCAACAAAAATGAGTAACCAGTATGACTTCACAAAGGCCAATGCTCACATAGCTAATAGATACAAGGAAAGATGTTCAATCTTACTAGTACTCAAAGAAGTTCAAAGTAAAAACAAGACAATGTTTCATTCTCGTGAGATTGGGGAAATTTGGAATCTGATAGTACCAAGTTAGGTCTTTATGCAGGGAAATAGGAATTCTATATTGCTGGCATACATTTGCAAGACTATAAATTGGCATAACAACTTTAGTGGGAAATTTGGCAGTACCTAGTAAAACTGAAGGTGTACATTCTCTGACTCCACTTCTTGGGGTAGTTCCTAAAGAAACTCCTTCCACATGTACTAAGATGTGTTGATTATAGCATATTTTGTTACTATGAAAAATTAGAAACAGCCTAAATTTCCATTGGTTAGGGAGTGAATGCAAAAGGTCATGGTATATTCATATGAAGGAATGTTTTAGCAGTTGAAAATGAATTAATTAGATCTTATGTATCAACATTGCTGAATCTCAAAAACATTATTGAGTGAAAAAAACAAGTTGCAGAATGTTACTTACAGTATGATACCATTTATGTAAAATGTGAAAATGTATGCAAAAGATACTACTTACTGCTCATGGATACATATATATATATATGTGTATAGTATGCATGAAAACATGGGCTGGATTAAAAGTAGCTTTGGAATGTGGTTGTCTGGGGAAGAAAGGGCATGGCATTAGGGAGGAGCACAAATGGGAATTTTGGCTGTTTCTGTAGTGTTTTTAGTTTTCAAAGAAATCTGAAGCAAACCTGAAATTTATTCAACATGTTAATGTTAATTCTGGCTGTTGGACATATGAATGTCGATTATGTTATTCTTGCTAATTTTGCTTGTATTTTAAAATATTTCATAATTTTTTAAAAACTTTAGGTAATCTAAAAAAAAAATAGATTAGGAGGATCAGAGGAATAAATCAACCTGTAAGAGATTAATCTATTCAGAGACATAATTGTCATTTTATTTCATTGTCTAAAAGTAATTTAATGAGATAATTTTGATTTAGTTATTTATATACTTTATATTACTTAAGAAAATATCTCATTTTTTATTTTTAATATTAGCTTAATTGAATTTTTTAATAAGATGAAGAAATGGGAAGACATGGCAAATCTACCCCCACATTTCAGAGAACGTACTGAGAGATTAGAAAGAAACTTCACTGTTTCTGCTATAATTTTTAAGAAATATGAACCCATTTTTCAGGATATCTTTAAATATCCTCAAGAGGAGCAACCTCATCAGCAAAGAGGAAGAAAACAGCAGTATGTTTTTATTTATTGCTTGGGAATACGCATTTGTCTGTCTGTGCTACAGTTTTTTTTTTTTTTCGAGACAGAGTCTCACTGTGTTGCCTGGGCTAGAGTGCCGTGGCGTCAGCCTAGCTCACAGCAACCTCAAACTCCTGGGCTCAAGCGATCCTCCTGCCTCAGCCTCCCGAGTAGCTGGGACTACAGGCATGCGCCACCATGCCAGGCTAATTTTTTCTGTATGTTTTTAGTTGGCTGATTAATTTCTTTCTAATTTTAGTAGAGACGGGGTCTCACTCTTGCTCAGGCTGGTCTCGAACTCCTGAGCTCAAACAATCCACCCGCCTCGGCCTCCCAGAGAGCTAGGATTACAGGCGTGAGCCACTGCGCCCGGCCTAGCACCTTTATTTTTAAATTTTTTATATTTAAATCTTTGATCCTTTGACTTATCCCAACATAAGGCATAAAGTATGGATCTAGTGCCAAGTGTTGAATTATCCATCTTTCTACTACTGATTTAAAAGGTCGTTTTTTTCATAAACTAAATTCCTGCATATATTGACATTTAGAGGTAGGCAGGTGAGCCGATCAGAAAGAATGACAGCAAACCCCTGGAGAAGGAAGAGAGCGGGAGAATCACAATGGGAGTGGCAGAGCCTTTCCTTTTCTCTTTAGGTGAACTAATGAGCACGTGCATGGCAGCTGTCGTACTGTTCACCTCATACAGCTCCTGAAGGATTCTTAACCACCAGCCACACAGAAAACCAACCAGCAAGAGAAAAGGTTTTTTAATATGAAAACTTTATATCTGGGCACGAAAATGCAATATACAACAAGAAACCATAATTCTATCAATAATGACATTGTCATCTCAACTAAGAACACAGAAATTATGTTATTAAGAAATAATAAAGGGAAAAAAATTCTGTAAAGTCCTATTAAATTTGTTAAGGAAAAGGTTGTTTATTTTGGCTCTGGTCACAGTTTCATCATATCCACTTTCCTTGTAAGTTCGGCTTCAATGGAATCCTAGAGGAATAAAGAAATACCATAAAACTGATGTTTTAACTTCTAATGTTATTTAAAATAAGGGAAGCAAAATTGAAAAACATTAAAACAGAAATTTAAAAAAATACTATTATGAATATCAAATATGCTTTTAGACATTCCCTTGCTTTTCCACTTTCCCTCTATTTTCCCCCAAACCCTCCCCAGAAAGTTTTCAGACTCCTAATTAATTCTAATAAATATCAGAAGGAAAGGGAAAAAACCTTTAGATCTGTAATGATACATGAATAAATTTTTCTGACCTTTACTCCTAAAGCAAGTACTTCCACAATGTCTCTCATATCACCTCTTTTCCATTTTCATCTCCACTGTCATTACTTTCTTGTCTGACCTAAACAGGCCAACTGGTTTCTGCAATTTTCTTTCTCCCTCTCCCAATTGACCCTATACACTGGTTACAGAATAATTGTCCTAAAGCACTAGCCTGATCAGAAAGCATAGCTTTGATCACATTTCTCTTGAGCTTAAAAACAAGGAAACACACAGCAACTTTCAGTGATCCTACAGCCTCGAAGTTCTATCCTCTTTATATTGGAGGCCCTTTACGTCATAAATCAATTGACCTTTTCAACCCTGTCTTATGTTGCTTGCTCTTAAGCAGCTGGGACCTCATCACTTGCCACAGCTTGGATATGTACCTCCATTTTTCAGTCTTATGACTTTACTAATTCTTTTTGCCTAGAATATTCTGTATCTCTCAGCCCCCCTTTTCCACTATGAAAATGTATGCAAAATTTTAAAAGGCATAAAACACCACTATGTCTTTGGGGGTTGGGGAGGTCTGCCTGTGAGGCCCAGAAAAGCTGCTAGAGAAATTCTAAAAGAGCCGTAACACTGCTGCTGTGTATTTTTTAATGGAAAAAAAAAATACACACACACAGTGCCAAAAAAGTATTAAAAGATGCATGGGAACGATACACAGCAACTTCAGGACTGCAGTTTGCCTCTGAGGAGAAAGGAAAGAAGGATGAAGGGGGCTTTAGCTATATCAGCATTTATTTTATTTCTTTTAAAAAAAATCCAAAGAAAAAAACCAGGAACTACTTACTAATTCTCGCTTTGCTTCTTCAATTTTCACTTGAGCAAGAGATGGATTCTTTTAAAGAAAAATAAAACAAGGAAAGGTTATATTGCCTCAATTCAGACTCAAGGAGAAAAAATATCACATATCACAATCCCTTTCAAAAGGCAAAAAACCTTACAGAAGGACTATCCAATGTACATATAATACTGAAATTCAGTACTGACTTTTTTTTTTTTTTTTGGTGAGACAGGGTCTCCCTCCATCGGCCAGACTGGAGTACAGTGGAGTGACCATAGCTAACTGCAACCTCCAACTCTCAGGCGCAAGCGATCCTCTCGGCTTAGTCTCTCGAGTAGCTAGGACTACAGGCATGCACCACCACATCTGGCTAATTTTTCTATTGTTTGCAAAGACAGGGTCTTGCTATGTTTCCCAGGCTGGTCTTAAACTCCTGGCCTCAAGCTAATCCTTCTGCCTCAGCCTCTTAAAGTTCTGGGATTATATTCATGAGCCACCGCATAGCCGAGCACTAACTTTAAATCTTAAAACACGGACTATTTTCATGATCATGTAGTGCCCTTGGGGAAGGTTGAAGGAATGACTTTTTTTAAATTCGTAAGAATAATTACCGGCATTAAATCTAAATAGGACTCCAGTTTTCTCTTCAGAGGTACAGTCCGTCGTTTTAACTCTGCCAATTTCTGAGGAAAAACATAAAATCACAGAGTAATAGAGCTATTCACAATGCAACTAAATACTGATCATTTCTGAAATAAAGCACCATAAAGCATTAACATTAGAATATTTTAAATAATGTATCAAAGAGCTTCAAAGATAAATGGATAGACAAATCCACTTCCAATGGAAACATTATTTATAAGATGCTTAAAATGGGAAATTTATACTCTCATTTATTAAGCATAGGATTGAAGTATGCTGTCTAGGAATACAAAAGAATGTGATTAAGAGGAATCAAGAAGTAAAGGAACATCTAGAGTTTCAAATCCACATTTATGGATTGCCAACTTAAGATTCCAAGAATCAAAGTACAAAAAACTTGTGAATAATAAAACAAAACCCCTTCTTTTTTTCTCTTCCCACCAAAATAGATAAAAAACCCTCAAACAACCTAAAAACTCAGAATCGTATTTGGTAACTACAAGAGTTTGGGGACCTCCATTTTTACTGTACACTGAAAGAGAAGAAAGAGGAGCACCTAGATGGTTAGCACATTGTCCCTCAATAAATTTGTTTAATAAATAAATCAAAATATACAAGTGCCTCCAGCAAAGAATTTCTAGCCTATAGTAAAAAAATAAAGAAAACCAAACAAATATGAGGATACATATAGCTAATCAAGTAATAAAGATATAAATACTGATGAACATAAAGTACAAAGGTAAAGAAAGGAGATTAATACTAAATAAAAGCCCTATAAAAAGAAACAAATGAAAAAGCAGATTCTGGACTAGTATTTTTCGAAAAGTAAAAATAAGCTCACCTCTGACAGTGCTAGCAGGGACTGATGAGACAGAGAAGCATCCATGCCTCTGGCTGAAAGCTGCTCCTAGAATTACAAAAAAGGGGATTCAGTTAAAAATTATTTTGGAAGTGACCATGAAATATTTTCAACACACGACACAGTACAGAGGAGCTACAAATCATCCATGAAAAACTGTACATGCGCCTGAACACTTGTATGTTCCGTGTGAATCCCTTCCACACTCGCACGTTTGTGATAAGACGAGTACAGTACTTAAGGCCTGAGTTTCAGAGCCTGAATGCCTGAGTGTGAATCTGGATCTGAAGTTAAGTAGCTATGGAACTGTGGACAAGTTACCTATCTTCTCTGCAGTCCTCTCATCTGTAAAAAGGGAGTAATAACACTGCCTATTTGTGAGGATGATATTCGAAAAGTCATGTGGAGATAGTAACTATATTCAGTCGTTCATACAAACCTCTGCAGTTTTGATTTCAAATCTGAACTCCTCTGATTTTGCTTTCAGAAAGTCCATGTTCTGAAGACGATGGTCAATTTTGGCCCTTAATGTGGACAGATGCAACTCTGCCTTCTTGAGATCTCTTTGAAAAGTAAAATTAAAAACATTTTCTTCTTCTTCTCCTTGGTAAAATGATTACCTACTACTTTTTGGATTCGAGTCTGGGTTAGTCAGGAGTAGATAACTCACTTGCTGAATTCTCTATCATAAATTTTATATCCAAACTATCATGCATTCTTCTGGGTCATCTTCCCCTCCATCTGGGATTTTTCTCAAAGAATACAAAACAATTTTAAGATTAACATAAGCCAATTATTCTTAGAGAAAGGAAACCTGCCATTCAAAAAAAGTGATTTAATATGTCCTAAAGTCAATTTGAAATAGGAGGTCCCAAAGGTCTCTTACTCAATGTGACATGACATAGTGCCTTGCATATATGTAGTCAATATTGGTTGAATAAATTTACCATGCCATAAAATTACTTCTGTATATACATAAGCCTGACCCACAGGCTCTCATCTCTGGCACAAGGACCCATAGCATGAAAAGAGGGATACCAGAGCCACAGTAAGAAAGCACAACAAAATATCATGTGACTTTAAGATGTACGGTAGTTTATAAGTAAAAAAAAATCACATACCTTTTGAAAATTATAAAACCCACATTTGTAAAAAAACAACAAAAAAAGATATTGTATGGAGTAAAAGGTGAAAAAGTCTGTACCCACCCAACGCCCATTCCACTTAACATGTACTTAAAACAACATATTACAAATCCCATTTCCTAATGTTTTTAAATCATACCTACTGCCAAAACTAAATTTGACAATGTCCTATTACTCCTTTATAATAAAAACTGTCACCATTTTCAACTCAATTACTTACTCTCGTAGACATTTTTCTAATACTAAAGTTGCAGTTAGATTTTTTTCAAGTTTTCCCAGTTCAACCTTGATTTCTTCATTTTTAGATTTGGTACGAAACAGATCAGAGGTCAAATCATTCACTGCAGGTATAAAACTGAAAAAGACTCTGGTCACATAAATGGACATTAAGGATGACAATTATAATTTTTCCTCATTCCTAAGAATGATTTTATCTCTATGTAGATTCTTATATAACCATGCTGTTCACACTTTTCTGCATTTTTTTACACACTGTTCCCATTGCCTGGAATGCCTTTCATCAGCTGGCAAAGTTCCATTTGTCAAGGAATACAAAACAATTCTAAGATTAACCTTAGCCAATTATTCTTAAAGAAAGGAAACCTGCCATTCAAGAAAAGTGATTTAATATATCCTAAAATCAATTTCAAATAGGAGGCCCTGGACTTATTCCCATCCTGGAATTCCCTGCCCCTTTCTCTGTGCTACCCAGCTATATTCTTGTACAAGCACCTGTCAGACTATGTTATACTTTTACATTTCTGTCTCCCTTATTTGACCATGAGCAGAGACTATCCTTGAAGGCTGTTACTATCCTATTCATCTCTGCTTCCTCAGTGTTTATCTGCCTAGCATACAACTGGTATCTGCTAAACTGACTTCATTTTATATTTCTGCTGCCATACAGCCTACAGATGCTTACACCTAAAACACTACTCTTTCAACATACAAAAAAATTGCCCTTAAGCTGACAATTAGGCAGAAGAGCTGTGAGGTTCTCTCATTATGATAAGCTGCAGTATTAGTCCTTGCTAAGATATGGCCAATAGTGACAGTCATATAAACTCTGCAGTCAGACTGGGTTTGAATCCCAGCTCTGTCATTTACTACCTCAGAGAAGTTATTTAACCCACTACTCCTGACCCTCAGTTTCCTCTTAGGGGTGGTGGAAGAATCATGTCATTCTAAAGGTGAAATGCCTACTACAAAGAATGAAAGTCCCTAACCTACTCTACAAACAGGGAGGGATATGACCAAAATTTACTATGCTCAACCAGGTGATGCAGCCTACTGCTTTTCTTATTGTGTATAGGGAACAATGTGATACCTAATCCCTTTCCAAATATACATGAGAATTGCCCTTTACAAACCTAATCCTGGAAAAAGAAAACACTAAAAACTAACCTATACCAAATTTACTGAATTATAATAATTATACTCACAAAGATAAGAAGTAACTAAATTCAGTGCTTTTGCATTTATTGTTAATTTCCTATATAGAATTACCCTGAGAAGTAAAAAGTCCTTAGGTCAAGACCTTATATGATTGCAGAAATTAAAACTGTCACAAGAATTACCTAGTTAGTGAGGTATCCTTTGTTTCAAGGGCCACTGCACTGTCGACCAGAGCATTCAGGTATCTGGAACCAGTGCTAGAGAGACTGGCAGGGGAAAAATTCACACTCTCCACAAGAAGGTCTTGAAGATGCTTGGCTAAAAAGATAAAAGAGTTCCAAGGTGACTAAGATGTCTTCTTTGTGTTTTGTTTTTTAATTTTTTAACAGCTTTATTGAAATATAACTCACATACCATATAATCCACTCCCCTAAGGTATACGACTCAATGGTTTTAGTATATTCAGAGTTGAATTAATATATCCATCAGCACAATCCATTTTAGAACATTTTTATCACCCCAAAAAGAAACCTAGTCATCACGAAAGATCCATTAGTCATTCACTTTCCAACTTTCCAATCCATGAAGCACTAGCAACCACTTTCCTTTGCCTATTCATGACATTTCATATAAATGGCATCATATGACATGTAGTCCTTTGTAACTGGCTTCTCTCACTTGGCACACTGTTCAAAGTTCATCCATGCCATAGCATGTACCAGTGCTTCATTCCTTTTTATGGCTGAATAATATTCCATTATATGGCCAGGTACAATGGCTCACATCTGTAATCCCAGCACTTTGGGAGGCCAAGGCAGGAGGATCACCTGAGGTTAGGGGTTCGAGACCAGCCTGAGCAAGATCCCGTCTCTATAAAAAACAGAAGAATTAGCTGGGTGTGTTGGTGCACACCTGCAGACCCAGCCACTTGGGAGGCTGAGGCAGGAGGATCACACGAGCCCAGGAGTTTTGAGGTTGCAGTGAGGTATGACACCTCTGTACTCTAGCCCCAGGAGACAGAGACCCTGTCTCAAAAAAAAAAAAAAAATCAATTGTATGAATATACCACATTTTATTTATCCGTTCACCCACTGATGGACATTTAGGTTGTTTCTACATTTTGGCTATTGAGAATAATGCTGCTATAAATATTCATGTTGTTTTAATATGGATATATGTTTTCATCTCTCAGTTATATACCTAGAAGTGGAATTGTTGGTCATATGGTAGTTCTGTTTAACCACTTTAGGAACTACCAGACTGTTTTCCAAAGTGACTGTATGATTTTACATTCCTACCAGATGTGATGAGGGCTCCAAGTTCTCCACATCTTTTCCAACAGTTGCTATTACTTGCCTTTTTTATTACAGTCACCCTAGTGTGAAGTGGCACTGTGGTTTTGATTTGCATTTCTCTGATGGCTAATGATGCTGTGCTTTTTTGGCCATTTGTATACCTTCTTGGGAGAAATGTCTATTCATATCCATGACCCATTTTTTAATTGGGTTGTCTTTTTATTATTGAGTCACAAGAGTACTTTACATATTATAGATGCAAGTCCCATATCAGATATATAATTTACAAATATTTGCTTCCATTCTGGGGGTTGTTGTCTTTTCATTTTACTGATGGTTTCCTTTGAGAACAAAAGTTTTAAATTTTGATGATATTTAATTTACCTGCTTTTTCTTTTGTTCCTTGTGCTTTTGGTATCATATCTAAGAAACCAATGCCAAATCCAAGGTTGCAAAGATAGATACCAATGTTATCCGATGAGTTTTAGGTTTAGCTCTTACATTGTTTAGGTTTCTTACTCATTTTGAGATAATTCTTATACATGGTGTGATTTAGGGTCCAACTTCATTCCTGTGCATGTGGATATCCAGTTGTCCCAGCACCATTTGTTAAAAAAACTATTTTTTTCTCCATTGAATTATCTTGCCACCCCTGTCAAAAATCAATTGACCAGGAGATCAATTTCAGCACAACAATGAGGGAGGTCTGCTGAACTCTTCAGTGAAACTGGTAAAAATTATAAAAAAGAACAAAAATCAAATAACCATTTAAAGTCTTTGGAAATGGTCCTAAGGGCAAAAAATGAAGAAACAATCATTCAAGAAAATCTATAAAAACTCAGTAAGGAAATTCAGAATTTGTGATATTTGAAGCAAGACTATTCCCTTCCTCCTCTCTTCCATCTCACTGAAGCGCAGACTCCACTTCAGACTCCTGCAGTGAAGAACACAGGGCTCCCTCTGCCTCCAGCTCCTACCTGGAGCGCTTTCTTCCTGGAAGGAGCAAAGCTTTAGTTTTTCTCATCCTGCCAAGAGCTATCTGTTGCTTAGTCTCAGTCCCAGGGGAATGTGGTTGAGAGGTATGTTCACCCAGCCACTGGAAGCTCTATCTCGAGTGAGACATGCTGAGAATACTGGGGCCCCAACTGCTCTTGCACTGGCTAGTGAGGTAGTGGCTCCACACCAGGAGAGGCAAGCCAAGAGGACCTAAAGCTCCTACATTTCCTCTCACTGGGTATCACTCAGAGAGAAACTTGACATTTTCCCTAACCCCAACAAGTCATAAACACATGGCTTCTCATTTCTTCCCAAAGAAACTGATTTCGCTTACAACAGAGCCTGGAGAGGTTTAAGCCTAAGGGCCCTCTCTAAAACAGTGGAAGTCGTGGTAAAAGGAATTGGGAATAGGGTCAAGATACAGGCTAAACTGTAGATCAGCTAGTTTGTAGGGGAGAGCCAGGGAGTAAGACATCTAGCAGGAGCCATTCTGGAGTCAAAACAAATATCTAACTGACCTCAGAAAGTATTCCTTTAAGAAGGAATAGAGACAGGGTATTTCTGTGTTGCCCAGGCTGGTCCTGAACTCCTGGCCTCAAGAAATCCTCCCACCTGAGCCTCCCAAAGTGCTGGGATTCTAGATGTGAGCCATCACGCCTGGCTTATAATGCATTTTAATAACTACAAAAACAAAATTATTTCAATATAAAACAATTTTAAAAGCTCATATATGGAAGAATGTGGCTACAAAGGAATAGCACAGGGGATATTTTTGGAGTGATAGAACTGTTCTGCATCCTGATTGTGGTTCCTGATTGTAGGAGATGGTTCTAGACTCTTCATATTAAAACAGTACACAAAACAAAAAAGTCAGTTTTACTGTATGTTAATTTTAAAAAGG
The DNA here is from genome assembly GCA_963575035.1 of Avahi laniger. Taxonomy (NCBI): domain Eukaryota; kingdom Metazoa; phylum Chordata; class Mammalia; order Primates; family Indriidae; genus Avahi; species Avahi laniger. The sequence continues at coordinate 11,601 of CAUYSK010003479.1, read as the reverse complement.
AAATTAGGAAGAAGTACATATGCAATAGAATTAAACATAAATTGCACTATATTCAAAACATCATATTATCATAATATATGCCATACGCCTGGTTACATGTAGGGCAAATGTAGATTTTTGTCAATCTTTATTTTTCTGGTTTGTATTACAAAAACAGTAATCGTCTTGAAAGCACTTTTTCAAACTACCTATGCCCAGCGGAAAATTCTCATGCAAGCCCCTGATACATAGAATGATTTGTACGATTCTCACACTTTTTGGGTGCCACTTCAGTTGTCCTGATAGCTCAGTATGACTAAATCATGGGGACTGGAAACAGACTGAACAGAAATCTAAGTAAAAAACACAGGGCATCTTGTGTGTCAGGCTAACAAGTTTTAACCCTTATCATTCGGGACTTACTGTTTTGCTATCAGAGTACCAATAAAGCATTTACTATAATGAAATTTATAATTTAGGAAGTTACTACTTTAACAGAGTGGAAGACAAATTCGGGTAAAATAAAGAAAAACAAAACAAGTAGTCTACACCAATCTTGCATGCTTTAGTGTTATAGAATTTGGTTACCTTTATTTATTCTCACTCAAAACTCTGTACTTAATCTCACCTTCTGATTCATATTCACTTGCTTTCTGTTTCAAGTCCTCTATTACCAGGTGGACATCCCTGTCCCGGACCCTGTTGCGTTCTGAAAGGTGATATAAAATTTCTGTGGTCCGTGGGTTCACCTCATACTGTGGAATGGGATGATCTCCAAATATTTTTTTTAACCACGCGGCAACCTAACCATTAAAAGAAAGACAAATACTATAAGCCTTGTTTAATGTGATAGCATGACAGGAACATAACGAAGTGATCAAAAGCAAACTTTCTACGCTTTTCTAACGCTTTCTATGATTATTCTGGCGTCCTACTTCACATTCTCACTTGTCTTGGAGACATTAGATGATAGGAAATAAACTTACAAAGTGAGCACCCACATGCAACAGCACAAGAGTCAAAATCACCAGAGAACAATCCATTCTTTCCCAAAGCTACAAAAGAAGTATAGGCTAATAATTTGTCTCGCTTGAAAAACCTTAAAGCGCAATATGCGAGTGCCAAAGCACTAATATACGTGCATGGCCTGAAAAAAGAGTTGTCCCTAACACACCATAAGCACGCAGTGCTCTTCCCAGAGTTGGGATGCGGGACACGCAAGCAGCTCAGGTGTGAAAATAGCAGGAATCAGCAGTGACCGGTGAGGGTTGGCTGGAAGGCGGGTCTGAGTTCAGAAGTCCCACTCCAGTCCGCTCCGAGGGGTTTCGTTCTAGCGGCTGCTCAACGCCTCTCTAAGCGCGGGTCCAAGAAGGGAAGGCAGGGAAGGCAGGGAAATGCCCCTTTCAGGAGGGTCTAAGCAGAGGGGGCTTGCAGATCGTGAAGGCAGCACTAAAGACGGACGTGTGGAGTACGGGAAAGGAAAAACAGACGTGGCGCGCGCGCAGAGGATCCGCCACGACATAGGTGTATCAAAGATGTAGTTTCCAGGAGGGAAATCCCCGCTCCCGACTGGTCACCTGGGCTTCTTTCTCCTCCTGCGACTCCATAGCTGCCGCTCCCGCCACTTCCCGCAGAACTCCTCGCGGGACAAGCGTCCCGCTCTCTCCCAAAGCCCCGCCCACACGCCGTTGGCTCTGCCCCCCGCCGGGGCCGGGATTTCTGGGAGTTGTGGTTTTTACTCGGACTCGAGGCAGCTGAGCCCTCAGACAAGGCTGGACCAAGGCTCCAGCATTGCAAGCCTCGCTTCCCTTGCCACCTCCCCGCTCTCTCAGCCCTCCAGCCTATAAGCTTCAGGATGAGAAGTAGAGCCGCCTGGACCGGGCTGTTTTTTCTTTCTTTATTTTTATTTCTCACTTGAATCACTTGTCTTAAAAAAAAGTACCTGAAACGTTTGGTTCTTGGTTAGCAGATGTTTGTGTTTCTTCCACATTGATTCCACGAACTCAAAATTTTTATTCTACTCTGGCAATATAAACTGCGGCAGTCTTAACACAATCCGTTGGTTCCCATTATCAAGGAGCTAAATATGCAGGAGAATGTTTTAAAATAGTTAACAGCATGGATCAGCTGAGACTGTCCCTGCAGCTCAGCCATCCTTCCATTCATTCCTTCCCTAAAGTTCTCTCCTCCCTCCATCACTCCGTATTTAACACTATGAGAGGTTCTTTATGTTTATACAGGAATGTAAAGTTTTCTATATGTTTTTGTTTCATTCTTATGGGGACAATGTAAAATAGGTAGACATGCATTATTTTACCCATTTTCACATTAACACACACACACTCACACACGGATTAAATGACTTGACCAAGATTATTAGGTAGTAGAGCTGGAATCTGACCAATGTGTTATGCCTCCAATTGGGTGTCTCAGTCTCCACACTGCCGCCAACAACGGCAGTAATAGTGTACTGTTACTAGGAAAAGTAGATGGCTTAAAGAAGACCCATGTACCCAACTTTCTATTATGTGTGGTTTAATATTAAATTGTGGATCAGGGCTGGGCTTGGTGGCTCACACCTGTAATCCTACCACAATGCGAGGCCAAGACAGGAGGATGGCTTAAGATCAGGAGTTTGAGACCAGCCTGAGTGAGAGACCCCCTCGGCTCTACAAAAAATAGAAAAATTAGTGGGGCATAGTCCTGTAGGCTGGTAGCCCCAGCTGCTCAGGAGGCTGAGGCAGAAGGATCACTCTAGCCCAGGAGTTTGAGGTTGCTGTAAGCTAGGCTGATGCCACCGCACCCTAGCCAGGGAAACAGAGCAAGACTCTGTCACAAAAAAAAAAAAAAAGAAAAAAAGAAAGAAAAGGAGGTAGAATATTAGAGAAAAGGATTGCTGACTATGCATTTGCAAGCCATGTTTCAGGAGATGACCTTTTTAACCTAGAGATACTCATATGTCTCACCCAAATTAAGGTTTAGGGTGTAAGCCAAGAGTTGGTAGATGGAGCTAAAAGATGCTTCTCAGAACAGTTACAAGTGAAGAGAACATTAATAGTCTCCACTATCACATATATTTAGCATCTCACACACACAAAAATCTCAGTATCATAAAAATTCTGTAGGGAAAAAGCCCCTCCCCAATCTTATCAGATAGGTATAAAAAGGGTTTTTTCATCATCTCCATTTTACTCCATAAGAAAAAGTCAAGTCACCAATGTCATAAAACAAGTTGCTGGCAGAGGAAAACTTGAGCTCCAGTCGGGTGTGGTGTGAGACTTCTGATTCTGCACCATTCTTCTCAGTAGGACTGGCAAGCACGCTGCTAGCATTCCTTGTGATCGTTCGAATTTTTAAGCAGGTTGCTCTAATTCAGACAGGATCGAATCTAAAAGAACTGCGATTCTCTGAGTGCCATCAATCACCCGAAATTGTGTGAGTGTTCGTTAAAAATTCAGATAGCCCCAAATTTTAGACTCGGAGGATTGGGGTCGGGACACAACCTGAGGAGTAACTGGCTCCGCGAAAGACGGCGTGAGAATAGCCCACTCGAGGAGACAACTATTCAGTGTTGCTACAGGCGCTAAACCACGGTTCAACACCAGAACGCTATAACGCCCTCACCCTCAAGCCAGCCGCGCCCCTGACAGGGTTACGCCCACATCATCCCGCACCCGACCGGCCTTGGAACTGCGGCTTGGCAGGTTCCGCTACCCACGTGGTCTCCCGGGGCAACCACAAGGTCGATTGGAAAGACCAAAATAAATGTGTAACGAATGGCAGGCCGAAAGCGGGCAAATATCTAATCATTCCTTTTGAGGTTTCAACTTAAAAATAATATTTAAAGATTAAGTAGCCTGCCAAAAAAGGCAGATTCGCGTCCGGAGGTGAAAGCGAGAGGCGGTACTTCCGGGTCAGGTGGGCCGGTTGTCGTGACCTTCCTCTCCGCTCGGCCATTTTGTCCCAGTCAGTCCCGAGGCTGCGGCTGCAGGGGAGCTGCTTGCGGATAAACTGCAAAGATGCTGTCCGTGCGCGTAGCTGCGGCCGTGGCCCGCGCCCTCCCTCGGCGGGCGGGGCTGGTGAGCACCGAGGGCCGGCGTGGGGAGGCGGCTTGGTGGGACTGCAACGGGTGGTGGTGCGCTGGCTCGGGAGCTCTTTCTGCAGGACGTTAGGGGCTGTGGAGGGCGTCGCCATCTTGCACCCGTGGCTGCTGCGGCTGGGCAGAGTGGGCGGCGGAGGGGCCGTTTTGCTCGCCACCTGTGCAGGATGAGACAGAGTGAGTGGTACAGGGGAGACAGTGATTTCGATGTTGTCCAGAAACAGGGCCTCAGGATTCCTGTCTTCGGCCAAGGGCGACCCGAGAAGGGGTCTTGAGTGAAGGTCAGGGCTTGCGCTGTAGATTTCCGAGGCCTGCTCGGAGACGGGGAGTGTCCTCCCCGCTGATTCTTCGGGTCCTGCCCCACTGAAGGTACGAGGGTTGCTGTCAGCTCTTGTTGAAGTGAGTCAGGGGAACCTGAGGTTGTATGAAGGTCAGCAGGCCCCGGCATTTCACCTGTGCCCCGGAGGTCAGTTCGGAGCAAAGGAATAAATGGAAGTAGTTTTGCGAATATCTAAGTAGGCGATCTCTTAGTGCTGAATATTAAAACGATTGTGAAAGCACCGTGCAGATGCAAAGAAGCATTTCATGTGGCCAGTACCGTGACAACAATGAAGCTGGTTTCTAAATTGTCTCAGTCTGGCAGAAAGAAGACATTCCTTTGTGGTACTTTGACATGTTTAAAGAATTTGTCCTTGAGTTGTCCGCCTAGTGTCTTGAGGAATTGTTAGTGATTGAGAATTCAAGTAAAATAGAACATAAGGTTGGAAAATGCCTGTAAGGGTCGATACCCTTCGTTACTTATCTCCCTTGAAGTTAAGAACATAACCCTTGAGTTCTATGTAAAGGTATTGATATTTGCTTATGTTTTAATCTTCAAAATAATGTCAATTTGAAAGGTGACATAAACATTCTGGGTATTTTGCTGCCCTCCCAGGACCGCTGGTAGCATCTTGGTTTTCTGTTGGCAAAAAAGCATTTTTAACAATTTTCATCTAGCTTCTATAGAAGGTAGTAGCTCAGAATCGACAGTGACCTGTCACAGCATTACAACTTGAAGGAAGGAGAAAGAGGGGTCCAGGTTCCAGATTGCTGCAGGATTTGTTGAAGACAATTTAAAAAGTCCACGTGCCATAACTCTTAGTTTCTAACCTAAGTCTAGCATTTATTTACCAACAGTTTTTGCTTGTTTGCTTTTGTTTGTTCTGTTGTCCATGCTGGAGTGCAGGGGCACAATCATAGCTTACAGCAGCCTTGAACTCCTGGGCTCAAATGATTCTCTTGCCTCAGTCTCCCTAGTTGCTGGAATTACAGGCAAGAGCTACAATGCCCAGCCTATTTGTTTTTTTTTAATTTTTTAAAGCAAAATTGGAAATATATTGAGATTTGCCCCTTGTAGGAAGCAGTTTATCTTACTGAGAATTTTTACAACTCCACTGAAATAAATCTAAAGTCAGAATGATAGTATCTGGATGCCTTTAAAGGGAAGGACTTAAGACTTCATTAACAGTTGCTTTTTAAAATAGAGACTGTATTTTAAAAATAAGCTTTTTGGCCAGGCGCGGTGGCTCACACCTGTAATCCTAGCTCTCTGGGAGGCCGAGGCGCGTGGATTGTTTGAGCTCAGGAGTTCGAAACCAGCCTGAGCGAGAGCGAGACCCTGTCTCTACTAAAAATAGAAAGAAATTAATTGGACAACTGAAAGTATATAGAAAAAATTGGCTGGGCATGGTGGCGCATGCCTGTAGTCCCAGCTACTTGGGAGGCTGAGGCAGTAGGATCGCTTGAGCCCAGGAGTTTGAGGTTGCTGTGAGCTAGGATGACGCCACGGCACTCTAGCCCGGGCAACACAGTGAGACACTGTCTCAAAAAAAAAAAAATACGCTTTTAGAGTGTTTACTGTGTACCAGGAATTGCATAATAGATATTCACATTTATCAAAAGATATTTTCTCATGTGATTAATGGTCTTGAAATTTTAAGCAAAATGTTGTAGATATAAATTACTATTTTCATCAGCAATTTGATGAAACTAAGTCTGCATTTGTTTAAGCTTGTCAGTTTTTTTTTTTTTTGAGACAGAGTCTCACTGTGTTGCCCTGGGCGAGTGCCATGGCGTCAGCTTAGCTCACAGCAACCTCAAACTCCTGGGCTCAAGCGATCCTCCTGTCTCAGCCTCCCGAGTAGCTGGGACTACAGGCATGTGCCACCATGCCCAGCTAATTTTTTCTATATATATTTTTAGTTGTCCAATTAATTTCTTTTTTTTTTTATTTTTAGTAGAGACGGGGTCTTGCTCTTGCTCAGGCTGGTGTCGAACTCCTGAGCTCAAACAGTCCACCCGCCTCGGCCTCCCAGAGTGCTAGGATTACAGGCGTGAGCCAGCGCGCCCTGCCAAGCTTGTCAGTTTTATAAAGACTTTTTTAAAAAATCAAATTTTAATGAATCTGTTTGCACTAGGTCTCCAGAAATGCTTTGGGTTCATCTTTCATTGCCGCAAGGAACCTCCATGCCTCTCACACTCATCTTCAGAAGACTGGTAAGTTATCATTTCTCAGTCTACACCACACTTAATACCTTGTTAAATGAAGACATAAATTATATGTCTTATATAATTGTTGTGGGTTGTTTTACACTTGATAATTTTCTTCTTTCATTTTTAGTTTCTACAGCATCTCAGGTTCTTAAACCGTAATGTGCAATTTAGCCCTGTCTTGGTAGGTTCTCTTGTTCTAGTGAAATGAACTACAGTTATATATTTCTCTTTTTGATATTAACACAGCTTCTTCTAATAATGCCCCTTGGGTGGAAGCAAAGTATACATACTAGGTAGTGGAATCTTTTTGACTTCTGAAAGATTTCTTTTTTTCTCCTTCAAAGCATTAGAAAAAAGTGAGTAATTCATACTGATAGGTTTTTTTTAAAAGGCAATAGCTGCTACTCTATGCCTGGTAATCTGTGAATTTTAGATGTGGTAGCAAAGTGGGAAAGTGATCATAGGAAGATGCTGTATGTTGGGGAATTTCTTTGGAGATGTATATTGGGGCTTTTTAATAAAAGGTTAAACATAGGTTTGTGTTTAGGTATATACACACGTGGACACACACAGCACAGTATGTATTGCCCACATCCTAAGATGAAAAATAGTACCTGGGTACCATTTTTTTTTTCCTTTAAGAGAGGGATGGTATTTTATGTTATGTGATGTCATGTCATGTCATTTATTTTTGAGACAGATTCTTGCTCTGTTGCTTGGGCTAGAATGCAGTGGCATCAACCCAGCTCACAGCAACTTCAGACTCCTGGGCACAAGCTATTCTCTTGCCTCAGCCTCCCAAGTAGCTGGGACTATAGGTATGCGCCACCACGCCCAGCTAATTTTTTCTATTTTTAGTAGAGATGGGATCTCAAGCTCCTGAGCTCAAGCAATCCTCCAGCCTTGGCCTCCCAGAGTGCTAGGATTACAGGTGTGAGCCACCTCACCTGGCCAATACCTGGGTACCTTTAAAGGGAAAGATACTTATACTTTGTTAACAGTTGATTTTTTAAATTGAATTGTCCTCAATAGGCACTGCCGAGATGTCCTCTATTCTTGAAGAGCGTATTCTTGGAGCTGATACCTCTGTTGACCTTGAAGAGACTGGGCGTGTCTTAAGTATTGGTGATGGTATTGCCCGTGTACATGGGTTGCGGAATGTTCAAGCAGAAGAAATGGTAGAATTTTCTTCAGGCTTAAAGGTAAATTATAAAATGAGGTTTTGGTGTTTACATATCTGTGTCTTCTCAGTTGATTTAGTAATTCAGAGATTATGTCAGATTTCTTAAAACTTTTAAGCATCAATTTTGCATAGTTTTTTTTTTTTCTTGTCATTATCATAGATTGTAAAGAGAATAAACTTAAGGATTTTGGTTAGCTAAGTTTTTTACCCTAGGAACTGATTTACACTTAAGTTGTAACCACTGGCTCCAAAATACAAAATTGAGTAAACTTTCGCTCAAATTACAAGAAATTCATTGTAGCTGTTAAGATAACTTCAACTAAATTCATTTCTGGTGGAAAGTTGAAAGTCAGTGACTTTGTGTTTCTAGTAAGAGCAGACCAGTTATTGGTTGAGAGGTGAGTTAGTGGTATAGCTATCAGGCTGTCTAATGACACAAGTCCACTTTTTTCTATTGGGTTGGGCCTAGTTGGCCAGTGGGATGAGAAATAAAAGTTGTTGGAGTCGTGGGCTTTCTGAGGAAAGCAGAGGATGATATCGGACCAGGGACAGTAGTACTACCTGCTAAGCACACAGATATTGGAAAAAATAATCTTGATCCCCTTGCTAGTATGCAGTATGGAAAAGGGACACTTGATGTGAAAGACTAATTGTAGAGCCCAAAGTTATCATTAGCTGTAAGACCTTGGCCAAAAGTTTAACCTCTCTTACCTTCAATGTACGGTATATATCTTTGACAGGTGAGGTTGAAATAGAAGAACTTTGAGTTTCCTTTTAACTTTTAAGATCCAAATGTTTAGAACAGTACTGTCTAATAGAACTTTGTGCAGTGATGGGAATACTCCATGTCTGTGCTGTTTAATATGGTACCAACTATACATATGTCACTATCAAGCATGTAAAATGTGGCTAGTGTGACTGAGGAACAGAATTTCAATCTTTTAAACTTGACTGATTTAAATTTAAATAGCCACATTTGGTTAGTGCATACTATATTAAACGTTAGAAGTATAGATTAACGTTTTTGAACCTGCAATGATACTCCATGATATTCTGTATTTTTTGTAAGTACTTTTGCATCAGACATGATTTAGGGAGCTAAAATACAGCTGTGATGATTAGAGATGACTTGTTGCTGTTAGGTTAGGAAAATTTGTTCTTAATGGCTACAGTAGGGTAGTTTTCAGTTTCACTTTTTACTAACCTGAGGAATGTAGGTTTTTTTTTTTAAATTTTTTTCTCCTATTCCCTCCCTTGTGTAGGTTCTGATTAGATAATTCCTGACCACTTATTTCATACTGATCACTCAGCTCAAGAGCCAATTTCTTAGCTGCTTTTAATTCTTTGGGGATGTGATAGCATGTTAGGCTTATCATAGTGGTAAGATTATTGAAGGGAACGTGTTGCTGTTTTCAGTAAGTCCTGACCAAAGAACGTTGTTTGTTAGGTGGAAAAATACTGTGGAATAAACCAGATGAAAAGGACAGTTCCCCCTCCTCCAGGCTGCTTTCATGTCTCGCAGTATTGATGTATCGGGAGGAGCGCCCCTCCAGCTTCTTTGGTGTTCAATTGTGTCTTTCGTGCAGGGTATGTCTCTGAACTTGGAACCTGACAATGTGGGTGTTGTCGTGTTTGGAAATGATAAACTAATTAAGGAAGGAGATATTGTGAAGAGGACAGGAGCCATTGTGGACGTTCCAGTTGGCGAGGAGCTGTTGGGTCGTGTAGTAGATGCCCTTGGTAATGCCATTGATGGAAAGGTAGGTTTAATGTTTATTAGAGGTGGCTGTAAAGCTTCTAACAAGCATCAAAACTGATTATTGTGAGAGTTCCTTTTGATTTTATTCTTTCACAGGGTCCAATTGGTTCTAAGACCCGTAGACGAGTTGGCCTGAAAGCCCCTGGAATCATTCCTCGAATCTCTGTGCGGGAACCAATGCAGACTGGCATTAAGGCTGTGGATAGCTTGGTGCCAATTGGTCGTGGTCAGCGTGAACTGATTATTGGTGACAGACAGACTGGGTAAAGCCCCAAACATGTTAAAAGTTCTAACTAAAATTTGGTCTATAGAAAGATTATTTTTTAGTCTTATAATGGTAAATGCTTTGGATATAATGGAGACAGTCTGTAGAATGTGATATTAGTACTAGTAAAATTTTGTCTGGGAAATCCTTTGAAATATTTAGGAAGATTTATGTTTACTTTCTCTTTTTAAAGTAAAACTTCGATTGCTATTGACACAATCATTAACCAGAAACGGTTCAATGATGGAACTGATGAAAAGAAGAAGCTGTACTGTATCTATGTTGCTATTGGTCAGAAGAGATCCACTGTGGCTCAGTTGGTGAAGAGACTTACAGATGCAGGTATTAAAGAACTTAAATCCCAGTGCTGTTATCTCAAGTCCTATTGCGGCTCATCTTAGAACGGCTTCTGCTAAATGAAGACTAATTTTAGTTACTCTCTAATGAGCTGAACTTTCTAATATAAATCAATAAGAAAAACAGAAGTAAAAAAATAACATAAAACACCAATACATATAAAGATTTTGTCAGTTTTCTTTAAAGTGGAAGCTATTTGACTCCGGTTAATAATTCTTAGTAGTAAATCTTTTTAGTACTTAGGTAATTTTTATTATAGTAGCCTCTAATTTAAAAATCACAATATTGATAACCTTGTAAAGCTTAAAACATGTTTTCTCCTCAGATGCCATGAAGTACACCATCGTGGTGTCAGCTACAGCTTCTGATGCTGCCCCACTTCAGTACCTGGCTCCTTACTCTGGCTGTTCTATGGGAGAGTATTTTAGAGATAATGGCAAACATGCTTTGATCATCTATGACGACTTATCCAAACAGGTCAAAGGAAATACATTTTTATAATCTGTTTGTTTGCACTATGATGAAAGTTCACAAATGAAGATCCTGCTTAATAGATGAACTTCACAGCCCTTTTCTGTACCATAGGCTGTTGCTTACCGCCAGATGTCTCTGTTGCTCCGCCGACCCCCTGGTCGTGAGGCCTATCCTGGTGATGTGTTCTACTTACACTCCCGGTTGCTGGAGAGAGCAGCCAAGATGAACGATGCTTTTGGTGGTGGCTCCTTGACTGCTTTACCAGTCATAGAAACACAGGCTGGTGATGTGTCTGCTTACATTCCAACAAATGTCATTTCCATCACAGATGGACAGGTACTGTTTTAATGATAAGGTGTAAAAAAGGCTTGGATAATTCCAAGGCATTGGTTGAGACTAGTGGTTATTAAATGATTTGTCGAATGCCTTTTATATTTATTATGGAAAATTCCAAATGTATGCAGAACTAATGAGAATAGTATAATGAAACCCCACATATCTGTCACCCAATTAACATTTCATGCAATAGTGCACTTCATTCGTGTTTCATTTATACTCATTACTATTCTTTCTTGCTCGATAATTTTGAAGCAGATTCCAGAGATCATATCACTTCACCTGTATATATTTCGATATAAATTAGTTACATGTTTTTTTCTCATACATACCTCTTCATCTTGGCAATAGTATATATAGGTCAATTTCAATTTGGGTTGTGCAAGATTTGGGGGATTGACACTTGACATTCTTCCTTAGGTTTGGGGTTTCAGTTTTTTGGCATAGTGACTTAAATTTGAAAATAATTGATTTCTTTTTTTTTTTTTTGGAGACAGAGTCTCACTCTCTTGCCTGGGGCGAGTGCCGTGGCGTCAGCCTAGCTCACAGCAACCTCAAACTCCTGGGCTCAGGCAATCCTACTGTCTCAGCCTCCCAAGTAGCTGGGACTACAGGCA
>CAUYSK010003477.1:0-12042 GCA_963575035.1 Avahi laniger | reverse complement strand
AGAAATTAATTGGACAACTAAAAATATAGAGAAAAAATTAGCCAGGCATGGTGGCGCATGCCTGTAGTCCCAGCTACTCGGGAGGCTGAGGCAGTAGGATTGCTTGAGCCCAGGAGTTTGAGGTTGCTGTGAGCTAGGATGATGCCACGGCACTCTAGCCCGGGCAACACAGTGAGACTTTGTCTCAAACAAAAAAAAAGGCTAAAGGAACTGGCCTATTAATATAGACACGGTGCTCAGCAGAGAGAGGGTCAGACCCACATCTCTCTGCCTCAAAGCTCTTAACTACTGAGCTCCACTGTCCTCTCCCACCTGGGTGGGAAACTCTGCAGCCTGCAGCCTGCAGCCATAACTAGCCTAAAATGTACAAATACCTCGAGATCTGAAAGGGACAGGTATGAGATGAACCTGAATAAGTGAGGATGAAATGCCAATATGTTAAGAGTAAATGTAACTCAAGAAAAGATTGAGTTCTTGTGAGCACTGAGTGTTATGTTATCCCATTAAGACAGATGAATGGTTAACATGTTTGTTCAAGTTTAGCAAAGTCAACAAACATTCACCAAAGACTTTTTGTGGGTCTGGCACTATGTCAGGCACTGCGTGGGAGATCTGAAAGGGACAAGACCCTTCTCTGACCTGAAAGTGTTTAAAATCCAGTCAGAGGCACCGGGGCAGCCTCCAGGTCTCAGCGCATTGGCTGCCCCTGCTCTCTTACCCCGTGATAAGAGCCAGGCGACCTCAGCTTTATAGACTTGCTCCTTTTTAGTTGGTGGTCATATCTGCAATTCTTTATTATCTGTTTGTCAAGAAACATTTATTGAGGAAATGAAACAAAAACGTGAGGTCATGCAACACTGGACCTAACTTTGACTTCTGTTTCCTTCTCTTTCTATTTAATACGTCAATCCCTACAATTTTTTCCTATGCCCTATTTTCCAAACCCACTACTTTTCCAAGAAACAAGTTTACTCCAGACTTGGAAGAATGATGAAAGTGCTTTATGGGAAATTCCCTCTTACAGCTTGGTATGTATTATAAATCTGCCCCAATTCTTATTAGAGACATAAAGGGTAATTTAGGGATGTCAGAGTAATGAGGGTATTCAGATATGTTAACATTTTAAAGGATCCAAGAACAGATTTGACAGGGTTGTCTCAAATTTCACAGGCATAAAAGTGTCAGAAAACAAGGGCTCCAGGAAGTCACAGCAAGTCTGGAAGCAGAAATAAAAAACACGGGGAAACATTACTGCTTTCCTGGGGGAGTAAGAAGGAGGCGAGGTTTGATCCAAAGGGAGTGGAGGTTGGGAGTGGAGGTCGTGGAAGGTATATACCTTCATGTTTTTAGAAAAACAAAAAAAAAACCCCAAAAGAACAGGAACTAGCACCTATGGGGATTTTCAGCCTCCAGAAACTGTGAAGGCGACTTGCTTTGGAGTTAGATCAGAACTAATTATGCTGTCTTGGAAAAGTAGACCACCTGAATCTTTGAAGATGTCCCTGGAGACTAGAAAAGAAGGACAAATGTTTCCTAAGATTGAGGGATCTGGGCTGGCTTAGAGAAATCACAGGTTGAATGTAAAAGTATTACAAAGTATTACAAAGTTGGAAGCAATTATTAATATTAAACTGGCTCCCTTTAAATGATCTACCTTTAAATAGTCATAGAATATTCCTTGGTTTCCTCAAATTATAGATATGGCACCCTGAGTAGCCTGCTGAGTTCTGCCCGTTTTCCCCTTTTAATCAGCAAATATTTGTTTAACACAGCACATAAGGCTCATTGAAATAGGCTCCAAATTCTGTGCTGATAACCTACTACAGGAACCCTGGATTATAAGATAGGAATGTGGCGAGCTAACTCATTTATTCCAAAGTGTACTGAGTGATAACTAACACTCACTGCGCACTGCTAAATGCTTTATACACATTATCTCAGTCCCCACAAATCTCCATGAGATAGGTACTATGTCAATTTCCATTTTATAGAAATTGAGGCTGAAGAAATTGGAGGGGCTTTTCCAAGTTCACACACCCTCTAAATGCAGAATAGGGACACACACCTGAGTCTGACTCCAGAGCCAAGGATCTAACCGCTACTCCCTGCACCAGGCACAAATAAATAGGCTTTAGACACTGCTCTTCAATATTGCATTTATTTGCTACTCACTTTGGTGTAGTGAATACCATTGTGTCCATCTTTTAGATGAGGAAACAGAAGCCAGAGAAAATAACTGCACTGAGCTAGTGAGAGGGAACACTGAGACTCTCACCTGGGGCTTTTTAATCCAAACCCAATGCTCTCTCCTCTATCAATGAAGGGAAGTGGTCTCAAGATGGCCATCTACTCAGAAGTCCCTATTTCCTTCCAAATGGACAACAGGAATGGCCAGAGGGGAACTCAGAACCTGGGGTTTGAGTTGGCCCTGAGAGCAATCTGTGGGAAAAAGTCAAAGGAACCTGATCCGTATCTTAACCCTAAATCTCAGGAGAGCAAAGGAAATCACCCAGCCCCAGACCTTTAGCCAATGCTTAGCCTTTCTTTGGTCCAGAGACCAACTTCCGGGGAAGTAAGTTCAGATGGTGCAGCACATTCAATGAATATGGCATTTTTCTCAGACAATGACAGTGACCAAGTAGATCATCAGGCAGGAAAAAAAAAAAAAAGGGAAATCCCATGCTGACACACAGCCTGCCAGACCCAGCGCCTCCTCCCTCTACCCCTAGTTCCTCTGCCGCCTTCCCCACACTCACGGTTCTGGATGGTGATCTTACGCTGCCTGTAATCCACCCCCAGCACAGGCTCATTCTGTCCCCGCCGCTGGGCCACGATGCGAACTTCCCGCTGGTTGTCATTGCAGTCATTTGATGGGTCCTGGCCCAGGGATAAAGCTGCCTGGTATGCTGAGGAGAGAGGACACACCTGAGTCACACAGCAGTAGGAGATTCCCATGAACGAAGGTGCCCTTCCTGCTCACTGTGTGAGACACAGAGAAGTGTCTTAATTTTTCCTGAGCCTATGAATCCCCTGGGAATCTTGTTAAACATGAAGATTGTGAATCTGTAGGTCTGGAGTAGGATCTGAGGTTTTGATTTCGAAAAAGCTCTCAGGTGATGCCAGCAACCACACTTTGAGCAGGAAGACTCCAGACCCCCCACAATAGGCCATCATGTCCAAATCCCAGCTGTGTCGCTCTGTCTCCTATCCCAATTTCCCTTGTCTCGTTTTCAAAGTCACCCCAGCCTCTACTCCATGAGGTTCATCCACCTGCTCTTACAACATAAGGTTTGAGAGCTATGGCTACCACCTAAGTCTCTCTTCTCACCTAATCCAGGCATTTTAAGAGTAACCCTCAGAAAACCATTCCTCAATTTAGAAAGGAGTCTTTTGGGGACAATATCAGGTTGAGTGGGTGGCTCAGCAGTTACCTTTTGTAGTTTTACTCAAATCATAGTGGGAGACATTAGCCCCAGGGCTAAAAAAAAGTAAAGCTGATGCCTCCCTCTCCTTTTCCCTTGTCTTAGGAAGCTCCCTTCTTATGAACAGGGTGTTTGCTTCTATTCTCCAAATTTCTAAAAAGTTAATTGTTCTGGCCTGGCAGTGGGATTCTGAGTTCCTTTGCTCCTTGGGAGAGGGCACAAATGGGCAGCCGGGAAAGAGCTCTGGTCCAGACGCAAAAGTGACACGAATGGAAAATTGTTACTGAGACGCAGGACTGGCTGAGCCTCACAGGGAGTTATGTGGCACTAAGAGATGTCCCACAACACACGGGCTGCCTGGGAGTATTGAAAGTGCTCCGTCAGCAGAGGAATGGCCTTCACCAGGAAGGCTGTCTGCAGAAGGGAATGTGGTCCTCAGGCATGGAGGAGTCTTCCTGTCTGTGTGCCATGGCGGTGGGGGTGACGAGAGGCAGGTCGGCCTCCTTGGCTCAGTGTGCTGGCATGGAGCCAGGAGTGCAGGAAGAGGCAGGACTTGCTTTCCCTTTTACTTCATGTCTGAGCTGCCTGAAATCTTTTTAGGTCAAGGTGAGACCAAAAAAAAAAAAATTAAAATTAACTAGTATACGTCCTTGAATAAGTTGTCATCTGCCTGGGCTCAGTTTGTTTACCTATAAAATGAGGGGATTGCATTAGGTGATCTTTGTGGCTTCTCCTCACTATAAGGATTTGTGATCCTAAATAATTCCTAAGCCCTAATGGCAGTACGTCACGGAGGTGCCTGGAACCAGAGAAGCAAGAAGCGGGAGGCACTCACATGCAGAGTAGTAGTCAAAGATGGGGTCCTTGCAGAAGGACTTGAAGCGCCAGGTCACCACCACGTCCTGGAGCTGGGCAGAAGTGGTGTAGTCACATTTGAGGATGACGGAGGCAAACAGGGTGACATAACGCTCTGTGTGCTGGACTGTCACCAGCAAGGACAGGCACCCTAAAGCCAAGAGCAGGAGACAATGCTGAAGGTGACCTACTTCCATTCATGGGATAATCAAAGCAATGCAAATGAGCAAAACACACTGCCTGCCCTCCTGCCTCCACCAGTCAGCTCACAGGCGGAGCCCAGTTCTTACCCGGCCTGGGCAGGGCACGGGGTGGGGTGGGGGGTGGAGAAGGCACTGGCAACCTGAGGGAAGTGTTGGACAAAAGGAGTAAGGATAACTCTCAAGAAGTGACCATCCATTAACAGTGGTAACACAGTCAACAACAACAAAAAAATTGTACCAAAGTAAGGCCATATTTGTGCTGTAGTGACACCGCTAATACACTTTTTCCCACATCACATCTCTCCTTAAAATGGTTGCCCATCTCCCTAAGGATAAGTTCAAACTCCATGACCAGGCCTATGAGGCCGCAGGTCTACCTCCTGCCTTACTCTGAGTGCCCTCCTCTCCCTTCACACCCCCTCCCACTCGAGGCTTCAGCCACTCTGAACTCGCTGCAGCCCTTCCCTCACTAGGCTCTTACTCTTCTCGCACGTGTGGCACTCTCAGCCCAGAGCATTCTTCGAATCACCTGCCACCTCTCCACTCTCTTCCCTGGGCTAATTAAAACAGTATTCATTCCTTATGTCATCAGCTGAACCCTTACCCCCGCAAGTGGCCTTCCTGACTGCAAGACTGGGAGACAGGCCTCCCTGTGTTTCCCCAAAGTGCTGCATCCTGCCCCTAGGCAGCACTTTCCATGCTGCTTGGTGATGGCCTGCTTCCTGCGGGCTCTGAGGTCAGCTAGGTTTGCCTCCAAGTCCCTCTCACACACAAACGCTGTGCTGTCACCTACTTGGTACCCAACACATGTTTGTTGAATGATGGAATAAACGACCAAGAATATATTAGCTACTGGAAATCTGGCAGTTCAGGCAGTCAAGAGAACATAAACTAAACAAAAATGATCAAATTGTGACAAACTCTATCAAGAAGGACTTGAAGGAATTAAGAGGTTTTTATTTTTCTTTTTTTAAATTTTTAAAATTTTCTCACTACCCTCCAAACCTACAGGCATACGTCAAGTTCCAGGAGTGCCTTGATGAGCAACCGGATGGCACAGAAATATCAGGTGAGACTTTGGCATGGTCAGGGGGCCAGACATAACCAGCATCTTGGAATGTTCATGTGTTTGTATGGCTTCTAGGCTGAGTTATAAGGAGGTCCTGTTGTGGGAGGTTTAGTGTGCAGCAGCAGTACTCACACTTGGGTGTGCATGACCAGGAAGATTTGTGACAGCTCAGATCACTGATTTGGTAGGACTTGGGTGAGGCCCAAGGACTTAAACTTCTAACAAATTTCCAGGAGATGCTGATGCTACTGCTCCAGGGACCACATTTTGAGAACCACTGGTGTAGACTAGATTTAAAAATAAAAAAACCCCACAGGCGTTGGACTCAGCTACTGCTGGGTTCAAATCAAACTTTAGTTCTTTTTTTTTTTTTTTTGGGACAGAGTCTCACTGTGTTGCCCAGGCTAGAATAAGTGCCGTGGCATCAGCCTAGCTCACAGTGACCTCAAACTCCTGGGCTCAAGCAATCCTTCTGCCTCAGCCTCCCGAGTAGCTGGGACTACGGGCATGTGCCACCATGCCCGGCTAATTTTTTCTATATATTTTTAGTTGTCCAATTAATTTCTTTCTAATTTTAGTAGAGATGGGGTCTCGCTCTTGCTCAGGCTGGTTTTGAACTCCTGAGCTCAAACAATCCGCCCGCTTCAGCCTCCCAGAGAGCTAGGATTACAGGCGTGAGCCACCGCGCCCGGCCCGTTACCAGTCTTAATATTCCCTCTAGAGGTTTCACCTAATGCAAAATGTAATCATAAGTGATATATACTTTAAACCCTAACTCAATTTGCTATCATTACATGTCTACAGTAGCTTTGGGGATAGAAGTGGAAAGAATATGAGTAGATAATTCTACCACTAACTAGCCATATGCCATCAGGCAACTTCCTTTAATTGTTTAAACATCAGTTTCCTCATTTGTGAAATAGGATAGCCAAGATCTAACTTGTAGAGTTGTTGTGGGAATTTAATGAAATAACTGCTTATAAAATAGGAGGCACTATTCTCATGTCCAACAAATGTTAATTTTTCCCTGTCCTGATCCTTAATCTTGCTTTCTGTCCAAATAATGGTTCCAGTGGTACAGGAAATGGTCTGTCGCTGGTATATTTGTTTTGTCCATCCATAGTTATGTATACTCAGAGATACAGTGAAATAGTCACCTCGTGTTACAGGCATCCCAATTTGGGAACGGTATGAGTATTGATGTTGGTAGCTGTTCTTCCATTTCCTTCTATATTACTGTTGATATGTATCTTAATGATTAAGTACTGCAGAGACAATCAGTAATAGCCTTCTAATACTGGAAAGTTAGGAGCTGCTTCATAACTGAAGAATAGGTGTTTTGGAAAGAAGTGAATACTCTACCATTTATTTAATGGGTCCTGTGTTTCATTCTTGCCTCCATATACTAACTGTAGTTTCAGGATGCAACAATGATGGATCATGACTTGACTTGCTAAAAACTTGCCTTCTTATTCAAAATAGACATGTGCCTTTAATCAACCTTTTTTTTTTTTTTTGAGCACCCATTATGTACTAGTCACTGTCCTGTGCACAGGGAATATAGCAGTCAGTAAATGAAACATACAAAAATCCCAGCTCTCATGAAGCTTACATTCTAGTGAGATCTTGATGGAAGATTTGGCCCTATCTGTAAGGCAATTTTACCTTCCTGGCTAATACTCTAAATATAGAATAAAAGTTCCTTCTAAGCTAGAGCACTTTTGAAAATACACTCTTGCTTTACTTCAATATCTTGATCATAAAATTGCCAAAAATATTAAAATCAGTATAGAGTCATTTTCCTGTTTTCCTTTTTGTTCTTCTAGAGTGGTTTCATTTCTATCCATATATAGAAATTAGATGTATTAGCCTGCTGTATTTGTGATTGTAACATTGTGATCAAAACTAGAACATTCATGGCCAAGCATGGTGGCTCAAGCCTGTAATCGTAGCACTCTGGGACGCCGAGGTGGGAGGATTGCTCGAGGTCAGGAGTTCGAGACCAGCCTGAGCAAGAGCGAGACCCCGTCTCTACTAAAAATAGAAAGAAATTATATGAACAACTAAAAAATATATATAGAAAAAAATAGCCAGGCATGGTGGCGCATGGCTGTAGTCCCAGCTGCTCAGGAGGCTGAGGCAGAAGGATTGCTTCAGCCCAGAAGTTTGAGGTTGCTGTGAGCTAGGCTGATGCCACGACACTGTTGCCCGGGCAACAGAGCGAGACTCTGTCTCCAAAAAAAAACTAGAACATTCAGAAATGTCTGATGATAGCACATTATGAATGCAGCAGGAGTGACAGATTAGATTCCCCTGGGCCTCCGTGGTTAGTGACTTCACTTCTAATCTAAGCTCCCTGTCTCTTAGCAGTTGGCCTTTGACTACATATGGCAGTGAGAAAAGAAGCAAAAGACTTCTTGCAATTCATCACTTATTTCACAAGTTAAGCCACAAATTCTAGGGCTGTTCTTATATGGAATAGCTTTAACAGGTTATGCTTTAATGTTGTATTAAATATTTTGATGTTTAAGATGTTTCTAATTTCTTTCAAAATGGAAAATATCTCTTAATTTAGTTGATTGTAAAATAATTCACTACAAAATTTTCAAACAATGTATGACTATATGAAGTTTGAAAGTAAATGTCTACCATGTCCCCACCTCCAAAAATAATTATTGATATCACTGTTGTAGTTCTTTCCAGACCTTGAATAAATACATGCAATTAAAAATTCATAGTTAAATATATGCTGTTTTTAATCTGCATGGGGTTATATTATACATACTGCTCTTTAACAGACTCAATTTTTACTTGTAGTAAGTATATCAGGAATATTTTCCATTTAATAATACTTACTTCATTTTCCCATAATGAGCAATACTGCAATGCACATCCTCATATATACCATCAGTAGTCTATTATTTCCTTAGGAAAAGTACTAGAAGTGAGTATGCACATTTAAAATTTTGATACAAATGCATAATATTATAAAAAATAATTATATGCTTAGTGAATTTATAATCTCACAGAAATAAGATATATGTGTATATATATACACACACAGAATGATACAAATTAGAGCATGATTAATTTTTTTAAAAAAGAGACAAGATGTAATAAAAAGGAGCAGCATGCTGGGGAAATGAATATTTCCTTAGAGGTGATGAGGCTTAAGCTGTATTTTACAGAATGAATAGGCCAAGTAGGGCCAATGGATGTTGAGGTTAGTGAAATATCAACTCAAACAAAGAATTACAGGCCATAATGAGTTGGCATGCGCAAGCTCTATAAAGAAGCTGGTATGACTGAACCAGAGTTCCTGTGGGAATTAATGCAGGGACCAAATTACAGCTAAATTCTGCCACGTAAAGCTTGGTTGAGGCCTTACAGAGAATGGGGAAATGCTATAGGATTGTGGTTCAGAGAAATGACCTTATATGTAAATGCTATCCTAAAGAATGCCATTACAGATGAGGTCTGGGACCTAATTAATTGCCAGTCATCTTCAATGAACTGTTGGGGCCTATAATTAGAATTTTTGAGGGCCATTAGTTGAAAAGTAGGCCTAAGATGTCTGCATCGGACCAGACAGAAGACCTCTTGCAAATAATTTCAACACTTTTTTAAAAAAAGTTTTTTCTCAGTGTGATTTAGGTATGATTATATTATCTTTAGAAATTATTTTCTTATTTTAAATGATACTTTTATAACAAACTGTGATTTTTTTTAAAAGCGTTTTATTATATGAGTATAAATATTACTAAGGCAGCCTTTTAGCTAGTGTTTTTATGTAATAGAGCCTCTTTTCATCATCTTTATACAATTTTCACATTGTCCTGGGAATTTTACTATATTTGTTGCAGTTCTCTGAATACTTTAGCAAAGCCTGCTTCATTTTTGTTTCCAATTGGCAAGTGAACAGCCTTGAACAAAAGCCTCAGCCCTCTGCACAGCAGACACAGCCCACATTATAATTTAATGAGCTACATGTAATAACCCCATTCCATTTTGGACAAGGGTAGTGAAGAAGTAAGAAATTCAGTGACTTCAGTTAGTTTTAAAAGTTCTTTGCGTATCAGTAGATTTTCAGCATTTATAACCTGAAGCCGTTTTATTAACATAAGATATTTAATTGTAACGAGATTTTACTTTTATTTTTTTCTGGGTAGAAAATCAGGCAAGAGCAAAGGAATCTGACTTATCAGATACTCTGAGTCCAAGCAAGGAAAAAAGCAGTGACGACACTACAGGTGAGTTTTAACCTAATGTTTGCAAATCTGCAGATGTTATTGGCAGTTTTAGGTATATAGGTTAATGGAGTGGAGATTTCAAAGTTTATGCCTGGGGAAAAAGCAGTGCTTCCATTTATCAAGTCACTGCCTTGAATCTTAGCTATTCTGTTAAAACTGCTTTCAACTCTCCAAATATAATAGCTGTATAAATTCCAGTTACTTATTTAGATAATAATAGCTTACTGATACATCTCAGTACTATCTGTAATTATCTTCTTTTCTGTCTCTCTCTGCAGACGCCCAAATGGATGACCAAGACCTAAATGAACCTCTTGCTAAGGTGTCCCTATTAAAAGGTATTTTAACATGTTTTTATGACATTTTAAATCAGGTCATCAGATCACCCTTTACCACAAAATCTGTTTCATGTATTCTGTGTAGTTTTAAGTTTTAGTTAAGAGATTAAAATAGGCTCTGTAATTGGTATTGGTGCCCAGTGCTTCAAACAAAAATGTTTAAATTGCAGAATAATTTGGATCAATCAAGATTATGCAGGGCAAAGTGGTAAGTGGTAGAATGTGAAATGTAGCTGTGTTTTTTGTTTACTCTTGTGTCTCTGATAGGATACTCATTAGCACTTCTAACATAATTATAATAAGGTAAAAATCTTAACTTTCTTGAAAGGATCGCCTGTTTGCTCTGTTATCATACAGTAGCAGTTGTAAATTTCCTCATTTTCCCGATTTTCCTTATCCTCCAATGAATATCCCCAAGTTCTTAGGATACTCTTCCAGATATTTTGGACTAAGAAATTTTAGCTAGGGCTAAGATAAGCAATGCATGTAATGAACTCTTACTTGTTTCACCTCTACTTAGGAAGTACATTTATTTCTTGATATTTATGGAGTGGGTAGGAAATAAATCAGCATTTATAAAAGTGTTTTTAAAATAAAGTGCATGGGGTGGCTTGTTGATAAATCTGTGATTGTGAGCATTTAATTTCTTTATATTGTCTTAGTGTACACAAGAAAAGTTGACATATACTATCACTTCAGCCCAGTGGGTTAAACACGTTGGTAATGGTGTACTAACACCAGGCAGCTCTCTGGGATCAGAGCAACAGTAACAGTCTATAGAAGTTTCTCCTTGTAGAAGTGTTGTTATGAGTGGACTATTAAGGGATCTTCCAGTCCAGACCCTGAACTTTCAGATTATGTAAGGAAGAAGGCCTTAGTTTTACCCTGCATTACCCTGCTGCTGGCCTAAATATACAGTGATGGGGATGTGGAAAGATTACCTAGATTCTCTTAGATTCTTTAGTCTGGACATCTTGACCTTCTCTTTTCTTCCCTGTGGACATCGAAGATCATCACATGGCTCTTTGAACCACCTTTGATTGACTTCTACAACCAGGGGAATTCCTGAGGATTGTTGGCCTGGGCAGCCAATTGCCAATGTGTCCTTAAGTAAGAGCATAGTTTCCAGCACTATTACTGATCTGTACTCTTCTTACCTTTGGTATTGATAAGACCTGTTTTATGTCATAATAATATCCAGAAATATCATCTTATCAGAAATACAATACCATTATTGTATGAAATGTTGTTACTGACACTGAAAAAATGTCTGAACCTGTGGGCCTTTATGGGAACATGGAGAAACAGGAAGGGAAGTGAATAAGTAATGAATATCCCTCATATAAAAGTAACCCTTCTTACAGTCTTTTGTACAGAAATCCTCGAGAAATCTTTTCAACAGCTAAGGTCAGATTGATTTATAAGTAGCATTTATGATTGTGTTAATTGTATTCAGCTATTAGTGCTATTGTGCTTTTATTTGTCAGTCTATTTTATTTTTTTGAGACAGAGTCTTGCTCTGGCTAGAGTGCAGTGGCATCATCAGAGCTCACTGCAACCTCAAACTCCTGGGCTCAAGTGATTCTCCTGCCTCAGCATCCCAAGTAAGAGGGACTTGAAGTGTGGGCCGCCGTGTCAGTCTATTTTAGATTTGATTTTATCCCATTGCCTACCACAGTGCCCAGGTATTCATTAAAACTCAGATATTTGATGAATGAATTAATAACAGACTTCTTGCCTTAAAGAGCATTAGGAGGCCGGGCATGGTGGCTCACGCCTGTAATCCTAGCTCTCTGGGAGGCCGAGGCGGGCGGATTGTTTGAGCTCAGGAGTTCGAAACCAGCCTGAGCAAGAGCGAGACCCCGTCTCTACTAAAATTAGAAAGAAATTAATTGGACAACTAAA
>CAUYSK010003476.1:0-15855 GCA_963575035.1 Avahi laniger | reverse complement strand
GGATAATGGCATTGAGAGGTTATAATGGCAGACACAAGAGACATCATCACTCTCCATATAGACCTCCTAACTCAGTGGGTACTGACTGCAGTCACACACGGCATGGATGCTGAGAGCTTCTTAAAACCAATCCCATTTGGTTGCCTATCTTTCTCGATTATTTGCAGCCACTTTATTTTAACTCCCTCATCTTTGAAGACATATAAGCTGGTAACAACTGGGCAAACTATATGGCTTTTTTTTTTTGTGCTGAGTGGGATAGACAAGCCAAGGGGAAGACTAAAATGCACCTGACCACAGAAAGGATGTGAAAAGGGCAGGAAGGGAAGCAAGAAAAGCCCCAGAGATATGAGGCATCCAAGTCAGAAAGTTTTCATAGACATAAAGGATTAAGTTTAAAAGAAGGAGCACCTATATTTTTCCCCAGACTGGCTCTTTAGGCTTAAAATTTAGAAAGGGGGCCTTTGTAGAAGAAGGTAGGATCAATGTGGCCTTCTCTAAAGTCAAGGCTAAAAGGCAAGGAAATTGCTAACCCCTTCCTCAGGAATATGGGCAAAAAGCTGAAGTTATCATCTCAGTAAGAAAGTCATGAAGAAATCTGGGGAATACAAACACAGGAAAGTTTGTGAAAATTTGACACTTCGTTTTTTGTTTTTGTTTTTTTTCCCTTTTCTTTTTCGTATTAAAGATCAGCCCCTCTACCTTAGACTTCTCAGCTTCTAGAACAGTAAGAAATAAATTTCTTAAACTACCCAGTCTGTGATATTCTGTTATGGTAACAGAAAACAGACTAAAATACCACCCCAGGTTTCTTTCCCCCAGTCACTCAGATTTAGGAGTTCATATTACTCTACCCAGGGCCTGAGGCAGGTCCTCTCTCATCTGGATCACAGGCGAGTCTCATAGCAGGCCTTCCTGCTTGCAAAGTTCCCTGCTGCAATCCACTCCCTGCAATGCGGTCAGTGCAGTGTTTCTAGACTGTGCACGACAGGATACATGGAAGGCCTGAGGGCAGGCTCTATAAAGACAGAGTTGAGCTAACTCAGAGTTTACAAACCAGGGAGCTGGTGGCCAGATGCAGCCCTCAGCTGTGTTTGTTTGGCCCCACATAGTATTTTTAAAAGAATAAATTAATTGGCAAAAAAGGACAATGAAAATCAAGCTGGAGAGTTAGCTGAAAGTCTACATTTCTTTCTTTGCAAATGCTAGCCCAGGCACTACTGGGCTAGCATTTGCGAAAGGTAACAATCCAACGGGGTAGAGCAGCCATGGTTCTCTAGACAAGGCATGTGACTTGTAGTTTGTCCCAATCTCTGCCTTTTGTTTCAAACCCGCCCCACCCCACTTGGTTATTTTAACTGCCTGGACTTCGGAGGCTACGAGTTTATAACAACTGGGAGAGCTGCTTGGCTGCTTCTGTGCCGCGTGAGGCAGGCA
Source organism: Avahi laniger (assembly GCA_963575035.1). Classification (NCBI taxonomy): domain Eukaryota; kingdom Metazoa; phylum Chordata; class Mammalia; order Primates; family Indriidae; genus Avahi; species Avahi laniger. Next base: position 14,418 of record CAUYSK010003476.1, on the reverse strand, counting down.
AACCAAGGGGGAGCGTTGAGACGCACCCTAGCAGTGGAAGGGGAAGAGGCTGGGTAGGAAAGAAAGAGGCCAGAGACAGGTATCAGAAACGGCAAATGAGAATGTTAGATGACGTTCTCTTGCACTGTGTGCAGCCCTACAACACCTTATGTAAAATCTCCGCTCTGTATGGTTGTTTTTATATTAATAGTTGGATTTGAGAATTACAGAAAAGCTTTGAGAATCAGCCAAAGAAGGGCAAAATTTGAGAGCAGAGGCTACCTATGGGACTGGCTCAGCAAAACCTCGCTTTTGTATCATCCTGGTCACATTGTTCTCCTGCATAGTAACATCTGTGTCCCTCTTTGCTACTCAGTTGGGGGGCTTTTAGGAGCCAGGACCTCAGATTTTCTTTGTGTCGTCAGTTCCATCACTTTCATGATTAAATCTAAGTTCCTTAGACTAGGATATAATGCCTCTAAGATTTGACTTCTTTCTCAATTCTCTTTTTTGCCTACTTCTTCCAAAGCATTATAAACTCCATCATTACCCATATGTTTACAGCTCTCCAAATGTGCTTTATTCTTTTACACTCTCATGGTTTCATGATAGATTTTTTTTCACTCCCTGCAATATCAAACTTCACCAAGCAAATTTAAATTTTTCCTTTTAAACCTCAGCTTAAATATCTTCTTATCTTTGAATTAATCCTAGATTTCTGCTCTTCCACACGCCAAATGAGTCATTCTATCTTCTTTGTGAATCCCTCAATTAGAGCATCCATTGCCCTATGGGTTGTAGTTACCTCTTTATAGGATTATTATCCAAAAAGTATTCAGAGCAAAGATAATAGTAAATGTATTTTTCCATAGCTCAGCTTTTACCTGTTAATATTCTACAAATGGAAAACTGCCACCCTCCCTGTGCTTCTCTTTGGCTTTTAACCATTACACTATCTGCGGAGTGGGTGAATGTGTGAATGGATGAGTACATACATGGCTCAAGGAATGGAAAAGTGATCCCTAAGATGTCCCAGCAAAGACTACTCTCCTCTACTCCCATGTTCTCCTGGCTCTCACACACTGAGCTGAAACTCTCTGCCCCCGAACTATCTGTAGACTTAGCAGCACTGCTATGGCCTGAAGGAGCCCTCTACCTTCATCCCCCTCCGTCTAGAGCCAGGGCTGTCGAAGCTGCTACTGCTCTGCCTCCATCGTACCTGAGGCTTTGACTCTGGGTCACACAGTCTCTGTGCAAGAAGCCAAGCTAAGCCTCTGGCACAATTCTTCAATGCATGCTTCCTTATTGGATCTGCAGATGTTCTTTCCCTCCTTGCCTGCCCTTTTCCTGACCATACAGTGAAAGCAAGGGTTAAACCTAACCACCAGGCTGGACCTCATTTATCAGTCACTTGCATCATTCTTTGTGGGTTTTTTCCTTGCCATGGAACAAATTCAGCACCCTTCCCCAGAGAGGTCCCTTCATCCTCTGTGCTCTCCTTCAGTTTTCTGCTTCTTCCCCACATCTTGAGTCATCTCTCACTCAGCAGGCTCAGCTCAACTCAATGCTCATGACTCTCTTGGATGCCTTGGCCACGTAGATGTCTATCTCTCTCAGTAGCCAGGCCTTCAAAGAGTACAAACCGTCTTTTCTCATCTTTAGGGTACCTAGCACAGCACAGCGCTGACCAAAAGTAGTTATTTAAATAATTATTTGTTCAGTGAATGACTATCTGAAACCTGGCCCTTAGTAATAATAATAACTATATTAATGATGCCTATCATGTATCGATCACTGGCGTGCATAAATTATGTCATTTAATTGTCATAAATGGTCATGTTTATTTTTTCAAACCCTCAATGGTCATGTTTATTTTTTCCATTTCCCAAATCGAGGCTCAGAAAGAATATGTGATTTGCCCAAAGTCACCGTTTAAAAGAGGTACCCAGCTGAGATCTGATTGAATATTTGACTCTAAAACACATCCACAAAATGAATCCAAGAGTAGATCTGTGGATGCTTGCATGTGGCGATACATAAACAAGTAAGTGGAGTCTAAATGTTGCGTTGCAGACATGATTATATCTGCACAGAAAGACTATCACATTGCACAGCGCTGTGACCTGCAGGTGCCCAGCATCTGAGAGGCAAGAAACTCAGGCTCCCTCCAGCCTCCAAAGTGTGCTGCTTGGCTGACAAAGAAGACCAAGGAATTAGGGAGGAGGAAGGAGGAAAGGAGGTGGCGGGGGGAGGGAGTTGACAGAGTCCTGTTCTGTTCATCCCTTCTTTGGCTTAACACGAATTTTTCTTCGATTTAAAAAGAATCAAAACAGATACCTCTTTTGCTTCTCCCTCTGCTCCTCGTAAACTCTCAAGCTCTTTTCCACAGACTCAGAAAACTATCAAATATCCACTGAAGTGGAAAGAATAAGAAGTTCTCTATACTTCAAGTCACAAGCTTGGGAGCCCCTCTGGGATGGCTCTTTCAAAGAGAAGGCTTATCTGTCACCTCAGTAGTTACAGCATCTTCAACAAATTCCCCTGGTGCCTCCAGCAAATCTCGCTCTCTCCGGACGAGCAACCCGGGACTGAGAGAGCCTCACCTTACTGACGCAGGTGCGCGGAGACCCAGAGTCCTCTTCCAGAAGTGGATTTTACCTGTGTTCTCGAGACCGGGGCTGGAAGGAGTTCAGCCTCTTACTGAGCACACCGTGCAGTGCCCTGCCCCCAAAAGCTGGCACCACAGGTGTGGAGGGGGCTGGGCGGGGTGTGGGGGGAGAGTGGCTAGCAGGAAGTGATTTCTCTCACTCCAAGACTTCCGAACTTCCCTCAGAGGCTTTTTGGTCTCAGAAGCTGACAAACATGCTACTCTCCCATCCTCAAAATACGCTTCCCTGGTCTCTTCACCTGAGCCACTCCAACAAGGACTTGTGGTCGTGGTCAATATACCGCTTCCTCCCAGAAGTCTCCCCTGACCCCAAGATTTAGTGAGAAGCAGGACGTGGTTAAGAGAACGGGCGCCGTAATCCCCAGAGCGACCTGTACCTGTGCTTCCACTTCCTAGCTGTGGACTTTGGGCAAGTTATTCCATCTCTCTGTGCTTCGGTGTACCCTTTTAATATTAAATGTGGAGGATAATGACGTGAGGACTAAATATGTGAGAACATATAACTCACACAGAATCATGTCTGACATATAAGATTTCCGTAATTGTCAGTTATTGTTATTATTAGGATTTTCCTTTATTAAACTCTCAGCACTTGGAGTTATTTGTTCAATGTCTGAGTTTGCCCCCAGACTTCGAGATCCAAGAGGTTCGGAGTGTGTCTGTCTTGTTTACTGCTAAAGGAGAAGTGTTTAGTATGGTACATCGAAGACTGAATAGAGTTTGAATAATGAGTGCATCGATCCGTGAATTGAAAATCTTCAGCAAATGCTGAAGTGACACCAGACCCCTCCAAGAGTATCTTTCTTGTTTTCTTTTAAATCCCCAGGGCCTAGCACAATTTCAAGCTTATAATAAACAAGAATCAAGTACATTTTGGATGAGCAAATGATGCTTTCGGGGGGAGGTGGAGAATAGTAGAAATAGGAAATGCAATTGTCAAGCGCGTGCAAAAACACCAGAAAATGTTTATGCTTGCAAACTCTTAACATCTAATGAAAACCGTCTGTGTTAAAAGGACTCCTCATGTCACAACCTATGAAAACAGAAAAGAAGCAAAGTGTGGCTGCCAAGTGATAAGTCTGAGATAGGTTAGGCCAAGGAGAAAGTAAAAACAGAGACCTCAACCCTTAGGTCAATGAAGTGTGATTTCTGCTCCTGTCCTGTGTGCCCGGCTGGTCGACAGGGAGACTCTGCTTCCTGGTATCCCTCAGGCACCAGGTAAACAGAGGCTTTGCCGTCTTGTGATGCTGCCATCTCAACACAAGGGTTTGCAGCATGAAGGGAAAGATCATGAAGAACACAAACCCATTCAGGGAGAGAAACGGAGAGCCTTGCACCATTTGTGCTCCGGTGAGTCACTGCCACCGAATGTGAATCTTTTGTACAATTCCTAGAAGGCAAAAGTCTTTGGAAGTAGAGTTGGAGTGAAAATGCATTATCTTAACAGCTGGTGTCAGAATTTTTCTTAAGAAAAAAATTGTCTTTTTAACATTTTTTTTCAGGCAAATACCTTAATAAGTTTCTTGGGGTAGAATGAGGAGCTCTGAAAGCATGGGTGTTAGCAGAAGCTCTGGCAACAAAGAAAAAACAAGCCATTCTGCATGAGATACAGGAGAAGAATGAAAAGGAGAGGAAAGCTGTTGTTTCTGTGAAGCGAAGGCTGCTTAGGAGAGTGAGAAACAGAGAAGGGAGGAGGGAGGAAGGAACCAGCAACACCGCTTGAAGCTGACATGCTGTGTCAGGTGGGTGGCAGGTGAAAGGAATCCCTCGTGATTCTGATGCTAAAAAATCTCCGATGGGCAGTGCTGGCAGCTATGCAATTTGAAGTGACATGCCTGAGATATAAACTGCGCCCTGACTCTCTTTTCTTACATACCTGTCTTCTGTAAAGTCAACCAACACAAATACTGCTTAATGCGAGCCTACTACATGTGAGTGAATGTGTGTGAGAGGCTGAGTTTCCCGTCTAGGTCAAGAACGTATGAAACTGAGACGACATACACTAGAGCCCGAGATGTCCCGTAAAGCCAGGGAGCCAACGCCAAGTGCCAGAGGCAGCCATAAGAAATGGAAGCCCCTGGCAATCATCCGAAATGGAAATATGGGAGAGAACTTTGACTTTGCAGAGACTAGGACGGAGGCCAAAACATCTCATTTAGATGAGGAGAGACGGACAGACCCTGGCTGGCATCTGGGACACATACAAATTAAAGACTCGAAAACAGTTGTTCTAATGTCTTGCAACTGTAAAGTTGTACACTAAAAACAAAAGGTTCATGGAAAGAACAGGCTTGGGGAAGATCATTCAAAAAACAGTAACAATCCTAATAAGAACTTTCTACCAGCAAAGGCATCTAGACCACAGTCGGTCCCCAGCAGCTTCATACCTTGGTTCTTATGCATCCCTTGATTACCAATTTCACCAAGATTAAACATGACCCAGGATGTTGCCTTCTTCCTGAGTCTTTTTTTTTTTTTTTTCCTTGAGACAGGGTCCTGCTTTGTTGCCCTGGCTACAGAGTTTGCTGTAGTGTCATTGTAGCTCACTGCAGCCTCAAACTCCTGGGCTCAAATGATCCTCCTGCCTCAGCCTCCTGAGTAGCTGGGACTACAGGCATGTGCCATGATGCCTGGCTAATTTTTCCATTTTTTTGTAGAGACCGGGTCTCACTCTTGCTCAGCTGGTCTCGAACTCCTGGCCTCAAGTGATCCTTCTGCCTCAGCCTCCCAGAGTGCTAGGATTACAAGAATGAGCCACTGTAACCCACCATTCTTCCTGAATTTAATACAATTTGATACAAGGAAAATGTCTTCCCAGATTCTCTAGAGGATGAACATGTAGAAAGCACAGTAATCCTGAAGCCTTCAAACTTGCCATGCATATGTCAAAGAAAGGCACTTTGTCTTCTGTTCCAGGATCTTCTTTATTTATGGGGAAACTTGCTCCTGATCATACCAAAGCAATAATGTGCTGGGAAAAATTGTGAATGAACTAATGTGACTTCCATATTACACAGACATTACACTGACCACACACCAGGTAGTTCATGTCAATGAAACGTGTTGTGGTAGAACAGAGAGCACTGACTACTTCCTCTCTCCATCCTGTCTTTGGCTTTTCGTGGGGGAAGATGGAGACTTCAGGGCATCTTGAAATCCACTGAGTCACCCATCGGGAGCCCTGCCTACCCCTGGGAGCATCGTTGGTGACAGGTGCAGTGATCTTGGGTGGAAAGCCAGAGAAAGCCATGAAGTCATGGAGAGACTCTTGTCAGAGCCACCGGCTCCTACATGTTCTTTTACTCTTTCAAGAGTGAGTTTTGTCTTAGGAATTTAATTATATTTTCAGAAACTTTTCATTGTCATATATTCATATTTATAGTCTTTCACTTATTCATTTTTTCATTAAATATATATTAAGCACCTGCTGTGTTGAGGACACAGGACATGAATATATATTAATTTTTTTCTAGGCTGTCTCCCTCACCAAATTTTGAAATCATTTAAGCTAAATGCTCATCTTTCTGTCTTCATGGTCTAAATCAGACCCTAGCATAGAGCAGGTCTCCATAAATCCTGTTGAATGAATGAATAAATCTACACTTATTCACTCTGCACATAGAAGCACATGCTCTAGATCCCAAAAGAGCCAGGTTTGAACCCCTGTTCTACCTTCTGGCTATAACTGCAGACATTTTACTGAAGTTCACTAGCCCCCTCAGTTTCCTTATATCTGAAATGGGAACAACAATAGTTATTGTGACAATTAAATGAGATTGTGTGTGTTAAACATTTAGTACAGTGAGTAGTACAATTCATGCTCTCAATAAATGTTAGTAGTTATTATTTTTAATGTATTAATAAGACTTGCATCTTGCCTTCAACTTATATCCATGTATCTAAATGACTCTAGACGTGATTTAAGGGATTTTTTTATAGATGGGGAGATTGATTCTCTGAGATATAGAGTGATTTGCTCAAGGTGGATTTAATGTAAAGTCAGTTTAATAAATGACTAAATGAATGGTATAAATCCTGGTCTTCCTGTTGAGTCCTTTTCTGACTCAATCTTTTCCCCTCACTCACACCCAATGTTTGTAGAAAATAAATAGAAGCTACACTTACGTTCTCCCATGTGTGTTACTGGTATTACCTCAAAGCCTTGCGAGCACCTCATGGAAAAGATATGGCAAATATTAATTCCATGAAGTAGCAAGGGTTCTTTAAATGACAAGTAATAGAAGATTCGACATAAATTAGATTAAACAATAGAGGAGACTGTTGGCTCATGTGATAGGAAAGACTGAAATAGGGCAGGCTCCAGTGCGGGTGAATCCAGTAGTAGCCCAATGAAAAAACCTTAAGGTCCTTATTTATGTCTCAGCTCTACTCCCCAGTGTTAGCTGCATCAGAGGGGTAGCCCTCATCACGGTCACAGCAATCTTAAATTCAATGGAAAACACAGAGTCCCATCTCACACTAATCAAACAGCATCTTGAACTTTGCAATGTCTGGGCCACATCTGAACCAATCCTGGTGACCAAGAACTGTCATGTGCCAATTGGCTTAGGCTATGATATTCTCAACCAATCACTGTGGAAAGCAAATTAGAATTAACCTGATTGGCTGCCCAAGGCAGACGGCTGTTACCCAGTGGAAAGAGGTGGAATGAAGAACTGATGGACTACGCCCCGGCTTACCAATGAGGAAGCAGAGACGGGGAAGACTCAAATGGAAGCGGGACATGTCAGAGATGTCTTTAAAACATGGGCTTGCTTGATTCTCATGCCACCGTGGTTTTTCTGCTATTTGCTCACTTCTGTGAGAGGCACGGTCAAGTTATTACCGATTCCATCTTTGCTCTCCAGGGATGCTTTAACAACAGCGATGTTTTCTCACTGCATCACTGCTTGCTGTTACTGTCTGCAACAGATTAGAATGAGTTTGAGGGGCTCCAGAGGTCAGAAGAAACCTGCAGTCCCTGGGTAGATCACCTAGGAACAGGTCAACTAGAAAGAAAGTCAACTTGGTGTTGTCCAGCTGCTACCCGCCGCCCCATTTACCCAGCCCTAAAGCCCATCCCACCATGCCAACCAAAAGATACCCATCCCACTGAATTGTTGAATGGCTCCAACCTGGCTAGTGCTCACATCTCATCACCAAGGGAGAAAGAATGTCAGTGCTATCAGGACCCCATGTTTTGGAAAGTTTATCCCAAAGATTGAATAGAGTCTATGACTGGCAGAAGCTAAGCGCTGATTCTACGATAACTTTGCCTTTTAAACTTGAAAGAGTGATGTGGGAGGAAGGACCATGAAGTAGAAAGAGTCCTAGACTTTGAACAGAAAGACCTGTGTTCATATCCTGACTGTCATATAAAACTTGCCTGTCCTATATTCTCCTTGACTAGCATATTCATCCAGCCGATAGCCAGACTTCCTTTTAAAAAAGCAACTTTCCTTTGATTCCACGCCACCCTCGAGCTTCCCCACTATTCTCTCCTTTCCTTCTCACCCTAAATTCCCAAAAAAGTTACCCACATTTCTCTAATTCCTCAGCTACTTTAATTCTTTTTCAAATAGCATTACTAAGATATAATTTATATATCATGTATCACTCATTTAAAGTAGACAGTTCAATGGCTTTTAGTATATTCACAGAGTCATGCAAACATAACCGCAATGAATTTTAGGACATTTTCATCACCCCTGAAAAAACTCCATACCCCTTAGCCATCACTCCCAACCCCTTCATTAACTCTTCCTGAAACTCTTTTTATTAAGAAATGTCACAGATACAAAGAAGTAATTTAATATATACGTAAAGTTTAAAGAATAAAAATAAAAAACCAAAAACGAAGCATTTATTGAATTTACTGATGAGTAAAAGTTAAAAAAAAAACTAAAACAAACCTCATGTACTCACTCCCCAGATTGAAAAGTAGAATATGTCAGTAACATGTGCTTTAGTCTGATTTCATCCCCTGCTTTCTTCCTAGAGGTACCAAATGTCCTGAATTTTTAAAAATCAATTTGATTATTTCTCTTGGTAATTTTACAAGAAATGTATTATTTAGTTTTGCTTGTTTGTGAAAGCTGAATAAGTGACATCAACCTGAGCACATTCTTCCATAGCTTGTTTTCTCACCTTCAACACTATGGTTTTAAGATTTATTCACATTGATACTTGTAGCTGTAGGTAAGTTATTTTCACTGCCTGTTTATTTATGTTGTAGGAGCAAAGGACAGTTCATTTACTCATTTCACAGTAGACAGACATTGGACTGCTGTTTTTGTTTTGCAGATTTAAAAAACAATGCTGGAATGAAGATCCTCTACGTGCCCCCTTGTGCTCACAAGTACTGCTAGCTGTAGAGAGCTAGACAACAGGCCACACACATTTTCAACTTTGCTAAGCAGCGTCCAGTTGTTATCAAAGCAGTTGTTCCACTTTCTGTGCCCTCTGTACATTGAATGAGAGTCTTCATTATTTCACATCTTTGTTATTGTTCATTTTTTCCATTTAAAATATTTATTTTGCCTTTCTCTGATTATTAATAAAGCTAAGAACTTTTTGTCTTTTGACTTTTGACTTTACTGGTCAATTACATTGTGTGTCCCACTCAATGCCCAGTTTTGTCTTCTGCGCCTTTGCTGGTTTGTGGTTTGCCATTTCGTGTTGTTTCATAGGCATTCACGATACACCCCGGATGCCATCCTTCCTTGGTTGTATATATTGTAAATATCTAGTCCAACTTTATGGCTTGTTTTTGTGGTTTCTTTTAATGAGTAGAAATTCTTAAGTTTAAAGCAATCAAATTATCAGACTTTTCCTTTATGGGTTGCACACTTTTGTATCTTACTAAAAAATACCCATCCTATGCTGAGATCAGAAAAATGTTCCCTTATACTTGTTATGTCCCCTAATAATTTTGAAAGTCTGCTCTCATATTTAAATCTTAGATCCCAGTGGAAATAATTTTATGGGTGAAGTGCAGTAAATGTCCATTACTGCTTTTCTGTGTGGATAACCAATTATTCACACACATCCAACAATAGATCATCATTTCCTTTGATCTGAAACATCCGCTCCATCATACACCGTGAGTCCCCACAGCTGAAGGTTTGGTTATGAGCACTTTATTATGTTCTTTTGACATATTTGTCTCTTTTGCACCAACATGACAGATTATAATTACTCTAGTTTTATAGTGAATCTTGGTATCTGCAAGGATGAGTCTCTGGGCCTGATTTTCATTCTTTGGGAACGTCTGGACTGTAAGTTGAACCTGTTTTTCCCTTATAATTATTAGGATCAGTCTATAAAGGCCTACTAAAATTCTTCTTGGGATATTGATTGGACTTCTGGTGAGCTTAGAGATAAATTTGGAATGAATTGACATATTTATGACATTGAATTTTCCTGCCCATTAGCATAGTATCTCTCTCCTAGTAAATGGATCTTCTTTAATGACTTTCATATAACATTTTATGCTTCTCACCATAAAACTCTTGGACAATTTCTCTTAGGTATATTTTGATGACACTAATTTTTTGTAAATGTTGTTTGTTACTGCATTCTTCACTTGTTTGTTGCTAATGTATGGAAATGCAATTGACTTTTATACATTGATCTTTTATCTGGTAAATTTGCTGAACTCTCTTATGCATTATAATAATCTATAGCTTTTTGACAGTATTGACATAGAAAATCTCATCTTCAAATAATGACACTTCGATTCTTGATTTTCAATGCATTTATCTTTTGTTTGTTTTTCTTGTTTTATTTTGCTGACTAGAAATTTCCAATAAAGTGCTGAAAATAACTGGTATTGGCTATCACTCTTATCTTTTCCTGATTGTAAAAGGAATGAATTAAATATTTTATGATTGAATATGATGTTCACTGCAGGGCTTTTGTGTATATATAGGAATAGATTTTTCATTCCAAGTCTGATAAAAGTTTTAATTTTATCATGAATGGATGTGAAATTTTGAAAACTTCGTTTTTGCCTCTATTGAGGTGATCATTTATTAATAATTCCCCTTTGACTTGGAATGTAGTGGTTATAATAATAAATATTTCTAATTTTGAACCACCCACGCATCCTTGGAAGAAATTCAACTTGATCATGTTATATTATTATTTATTTATTGCTAGATTTGGAGTGTGTGTGTGTGTGTGTGTGTGTGTTCAGGAGTGAAGATGCTCTACAATTTTCTGTTGTTATAATAGCATGGTAGAGTCTCAATGTCTAGTTTACCCAAGATTTACAAATAACCTGGGAAAACTTTCATAATTTTATTTTACTTTTTAAAAATTTTACTTTAAGTTTACATATAGTAAAATTTATTCCTTTTGGTGCACATTTGATATTGTTTATTTTTTCTATTTAAGCCATATGAATAGTTGTTCAATGGAATCTCAACTAATGACTAATGGTATGTCCTTCCATGTGCCATCTGTACGTCTTCTTTGGTGAAATAGCTGTTAAAATATTTTGCACATTTTTTCAAATTGGCTTGTTTGTTTTCTTATAGTTGAGTTTTAAATGTTTTTTATTTGCACATTCTTAACACAAGTCCTTAACCAGATATATAGTTTCCAAATATTTTGTCACCACTGCAGGTAGTGCTCATTCTTCAAATTTTTACTTTCCTCCCCAACTGGCCTGTTATAATTATTTTTCAGGTTCCTCAAGTAGTTGATTTTTTTTTGTGGTTCAGATATTTTAGTTTATTTCTGATTTATTTATGATTATTGGGAAAGATGGGCTATAGAGAACTAATTCCATCTCAACCTACACCAAAAGTCAGCCATTTTTCATTCTTTAAAAGCTTTTCTGAAAAATTAGAAATTAGGACATGATAGTCTTTTTTTAAAAAAGAAAAATTAGAATATTCAGTCTCTTTATATTTTGTATAATTCACATGGAAGGCCATTTGAGTATCCGTGGGTAGATTTAAACATCACTTTATCCTTTTACATGGCCATAAGACTACAGTTGACCCTTGGGCAACACAGGGCTTGGGGTGCTGACCCCCCATGCAATCAAAAATCCACATATAACTTTTGACTCCCCCAAAATGTAACTACTAATAGCCTACTGTTGACTGGAAGCCTTGTCAATAACATAAACAGTCGATTAACACATATTTTGTATGTTATGTGTATTATATACTATATTTTTACAATAAAGTAATATAAAGAGAATAAGATATTATTAAGAAAATCATAAGGAAGAGAAAATATATTCATTAAGTGGAAGTGGATCATCATACAGGTCTTCATCCTCATCATCTTCTCATTGAGTAGGCTGAGGAAAAGGAGGAAGTTGGTCTTGATGTCTCAGGAGAGGCAAAAGTAGAAAAAATCTGCATATAAGTGAACCCACACAGTTCAAATCCTCATTGTTCCAGAGTCAACTGTTATTCAGTTTTTCTATTTCTTCTTCAGTCGGTTTGGTAGCATATGGTTTCCTGGGAATGTGTGATTTCACTCAGGTTTTAAAGTTTATCAGCAGGAAGTTATTCATAATATTCTCTATTTAATTATTGTTTTATTTTTAGTTATGGCTATCTTGTTATAATATCATTTATTTTTGCCTCCTTTCCTTCAGGAAGGGAGTAGGTCAACTTTGCCGAGGTTGGCAATTACGTTATTGTTTATGGAGAGCAGCTCTGTCTTCTTTACTGTACATTTGCATTCTATTTCATCCCTTCCTGCACTGTTCTTTATTATTTTGTTCCTTCTACTTTGATGTTTGCACTTACTCTATATTTAACTTCTTTAGTTGGATGTTTATTTCATTTATTTCCATCTATTTTGTACTGTAAACATTAAAAGCCATGCTTTCCCTCTATTATACTACTTGAGTTTTATCCCAAAAGTATAGGTTTGTGGTTAGAAATTCTCAGGATAGACTCTTTATATTTTGGTTAGTCTTGTATTTCTGATAGTTTATGGGAAACTATTACCATTGGGAAAAATTAGCCTTTCTTTTGAGGCATCTCAGCCTCCGGTCCACTGTACGAAGCCCGAGTGTCTACTGTGTGCCCTGCTGCCGTCTCTTTCCCCCAGGAGAGCCCATCTGTGATCCCCAGCCTGCATCCAGCATGACACAGGGATCTCGGGAAATAAATGTCCGGCAGTTGTCAGCTGACTTAGAAAAGGCTCTTCTCTCTCTGGAGTTTTCATTCATCTACTCCTTTTTGCTTTCACAGGTTTCACAGATCTTAAAAATGTGAGTTTTGCAATTCACTAAATTTTTTTCTGGTTGATGCAATGGGAATGTTCGCCTGCTGTGACCTACTACATACTACTTAGAAGTAAAAGTCCTCTTTGGACATTTTAAAACTATTTCTTATATTTTTATGACTCATAACGTTATATCTCTAGTTCTGAGCTCTCCCCTGAGCTTTGAAATCATATATTCAGCTGCCCCGAGATTCATCCACCTGAATGTCCTACTTACAGTTCTAACTCAGAGTATCCAACGTTGAACTCACTATGTCCCGCCTCCCATACCGGCTCAGTTCTCTATTCCTTCCCCAGTTGGTGGCGTCCCTGTCTCTCTAGTCATCCAAGCTGTTCCCATAAACATTCTCCACACTGCATAGTTCTAACGTAAATCGCTCTTTGCTTACCTCATGTCTGTAACCACTACGATTGATTAATGGATAAAAGCTAAGTTGGTTCAAGATGGGCCAATTAAAACACTTCCCTGAGAATTTTATGTCTAAATCTGGAATAAGAGGGTCTTTCTCATCTGGAGAGATCATATGTGAATGTAGTTATTAGAAACCAGTCCCATGGATAAAGCAGAACTGGGGGGTGATACTAACATAAAGAGAATAGCAAACATGAGAAAGAGAGAATGAAACACACAGAGTGCGGAGAGAGAGAGATTCCTACTAGCATTTGAGTCCATCATTCTAGTCATTCATGTTCTTCCCTAGGTTGGGAAAGTTCTGCAGCCTCAGCCGGTACAAGTTAGCTTTCTGTTGTATACAGCCTACAAAGCTCTAACCTAAGAAATGAATCAACAGATCTTTACTGGGTTTAGAGCAGGGCATAAAGCTAATAGTTAAGGGATATAAAGGAGATTATCCCTAGAAGCTCATTATTAATGGGGGGCAGAAAAGTAAGACACACACTAAGAATGATCATTATGTGAATGTCATAGCAAATGCTGCATGTGTCGCAGAGGGGAGAAGAGTGTACATCTGGGTAGGATCATCTATGAAGGCTTCGTGGAGGACAGAAAGAAACAACATCAGGGGAGGCAACAATGTAGGGAAACAACAATGAGAGCTAATGTTAATTGAGCACTCGATGTGTGCCTGGCACTGTTCTTACTGCCTTGTGCATATTACCCACCTAAATCCTTGTGATAACCCTATGAGGTCGGTACTATTATTCTCTCCATTATATAGATGAGAAATTGAGACACGAAGAGGTTAAGCAATGGCCAACATGTAGAGCACACGGGCCACAACACAGGCAGTCTGGCTCTTCTCTTAGGCACTGTGCTATACTGCCCCCGATGGCCAATCCGGCATTGCAGCTGAGGAATATCACATGGAAAGGCATGATCATGGTGCAACTGCATGGTAGCAAAATTTCCCATGTGTGGGGAGTAAAGGTTCCTATGGAAAAGAAGTACAAGATAAGATTGAAAAATTAGCTTGTAGGTCATATCCTAAAAGCTCTTCAATGCCGTGCAAGTCTGGGCTTGATTCTGTTTTCCTGAGGTCAATATAGCTAAAGCA
>CAUYSK010003475.1:0-44882 GCA_963575035.1 Avahi laniger | reverse complement strand
GGACTAAACTTAGGCCCATCATCCAAAGTGAGGCACCACAAGAGCAGAAGAACGGGATCCATTTGTACTTGCCATCAAATTGGTACTAACTGATCAACACTAGGGTGATCACATGGCAGAAATACTCTCCAGGGATTAGGAGTTGGGGGGCAAATCTACAACTAAAAGACACGGGGAGCACTAAAGGGAGGGAAGGGCACGCCTTTAACATGCATTTGGGGAAGGCAAAGACATAAAGTGTAACTAGAATGTTTGTACCCTCACAATACCTTGGAATAATAATAATAAAAAAAAAAAGTAAAAAAAAAAAAAGTAAAAAAAAAAAAGATGTCTATTTTATAGTAAGGATCAAAAAGATGGAATCAATCATCCATTAGAGATTTCTTTATACTTTATCTTTGCAACACTGTGGTAGACACTCAGGATGAAGAGATGAATTATAACTATCAGGCCTCAGAGATTTAGGGTACATGGAGAATAAACAGACCTCTGACCACATAAATGTGATAGAAATAATAAATGTTATGGGGATGTTTGTATGGGACATAGTGAAAGCACTAAGATAGTGGCCTTACTTTGCTCATGGCCCTGCTGTGGGTTCTAAAGTATTTATTATATATTTTAGAATATATTCATATCTTTATCACTGAAAAATCTTAGTCCATATATAAATGTATATATTTACGTATTTTAATTAGCTTGTGAATATCAATCTCTGACCATTTCTTTCTTATTCCCATTTCCAGATCACTTTTTGATATTAAATTAAGTAAATGAGAAAGTATATTAACTACCTTTAGCAGTAGGTTTTTTATTTCAGTCATTCCTAATGTAGAAACCTAAATTCGTGTCATAGAGACTTTGCAGGCATCAAGATGGCTTCCTAAATATCTGAATTAAAACAAAAGCATAATTTAACCAAAAAGGAGAATGTGACCACTGCAAATTTTCATAAAAAGAACAGAATAGTTTTCTGTAGTAATCTACATCATCTGTGATTATAAAGTGTCATCTTTATCTGTGATTATAAAGTGTCATCTTTATCTCTTCCCTTCTTGTCAAAAGAACAAAACTTAGAACCAAATGTAATAATTTTCTATGCTCATTCATATTCATAAACATGCAGACACCCACACCAACATAATCATTCTACCTGTATTATTCTTAAAATATTTTTAGAAAAAAATTATTAATTGTTTCTTGGTTTCCATATTAGGGAAAGAGGTGTCTAGCTAACATGATCATACAAACTGTAAGTGTATGTGCATGTGTGTATACCCATTTAGACATGTGTACCAACCAGGGTTTCCAATTGGGAATGACAGCTACCTCATGGATGGTTTTTATATTTTCATGCATATTCACAAAACCACCTGCTTTTTAAAAATATTGGCTGTTTCCATTACTAAATGTGAAATTTTGAATCTCACAAATGTTGCATATCCTACTAGAGAACCAGTGTTGATAAATATTGTTTTAAATATCAAAGCAGTAGGCCTTAATTAAATTAATATAAATCAGTATTAATTGTCTTGATAATAGAATTGTTCTGTATGTGATCATTGTTGCCTCACCTGCAGGTGTCATCTAGCTCTTGATTATATGTATGTGTGTGTTTATTTCAGAATTATTTTGCATGACATTATTATACTTTATATCCGAATACAGTAGGGAATTAAATGAAGTTTACATTTGTTAATTGAAATGAATAATATTGAAAACCATCCAAAAATGGACCTTGAGAAAAATTATAGCCAAGACAAAATGCTTAAATGTTCAATTTATTCCATGATCCTTAAATCTCCTGGAATTTAAATTATACATTAACCTGATAATATTAAGAGTTAACTGAGGACAGAATATAAGCTAAATCTCAGTTATAATTTTTAAACGTACATGTTAATCATTCATCAGACACAGAACTTCTTAATAAAATCTGAATCAAAAAGATTTTGTTTCCACTAGCTCTCCAGAGCAAGTGGACAAGTGTTCAGTCTCTGCAGCTGACATTGAAGCATTTACACAACCAGCCGGCACATTCAAGAATTTTGCCCTGACCTGGCCTTCAAACTCAAATTCAGCTCCAAAACAGTAGTTCTTCCCGTTTAAGATTCACACCCTCCCCTCTATTTATTTTTCATCAGTCCTAAAGATGGTGTCCCCACCTTCGATTATTCTCACCAACTGCTGTTCAACTGCTTATCTGGGACCTTAGAGCACTTTTGAGGAAAGTCACATTACCTATTCAAGTTCCAGGCACAGTTTTTAAGAAACCCACCCCATACTTAAAGATTTAGGTCATTAAATATGACATTTCTGATTTCGAATCAAAAGTTTCATCTATGATATCTCAAACAAGAAGTAGTACTATTAATCAAAGTATGCACCTAAAGTATCGACACAATTTTGCCATTTTAACTGTTGCTTATTTATGCCAGCAGTGAAGAAGCCTAGAGAATTAGTGGCGAAGAAATTGACAAAGGCATTTTCCGCACCTTGTTGAGAATTGAATAGTTTTCCTTGCCAGAAGTGGTCCAAAGCCTGGAAGAAGTGGGAGTCAGTTGGTGCAAGATCTGGTTAATACGGTGGATGACAGAGATTTTCCAAGTCCAGCTGCTGTAGTTTGAACAGCTTTGTTTGTGCGACATGTGTTGAGTGTTGTCTGGCAAGAGGACTGGCCTTTCTCTATTGACCAATCTCGACTGCTTAATCTCATGTATCCTCATCATTTCCTCCAATTGGTTGCAGTAGACATCTGCTGTAATTGATTGACCTGGTTTCATGAAGCTGTAGTGGATAATACCAGCGCTGGACCACCAAACAGACGCCATTACCATTTTTTTAAATGAATATTTGGTTTTGGACTGTGTTTTGGCACTTCATCTTTATCCGACCATTGTGCCAAACACTTGTGATTGTCAAAAAGTATCCATTTTTTCATCACACGTAACAATACTATGTAGAAATGGTTCATCTTTATGTGATGACAGCAAAGAAAGGCAAGCTTGTAGATTTCTCTTCTGACGTTCATTTAATTCATGCAGTACCCATCTATCCAGCTTCTTTACTTTGCCTATTTGTTTCAAATGGTCGAATATTGTGGGAATAGTAATGTCAAACCTTGCTGCTAATTCACACGTAGATTGAGATGGGGATTCACTTCCATTACAGCTTTCAGCTCATCATTATCCACTTTGGGTTCAGATCACCCATGTGGCTCATTTTCAAGATTAAACTCACCAGAATGGAACTTCTCAAACCACTGGCATACTGTGCATTCATTAGCCACATCCTCCCCAAATACTCCATGGATTTTTCAAGCTGTCTACACTGCATTGGTTCCATGACGGAACTCATATTTGAAAATAACATGAATTTTTTTACTTATCCATGGTTTCACAAAAATTGCTCTAAAAAAAATTTGACAGATAATCACAAGCCAAACAGTGCATTTGAAAGACTGAGGATGTACCTTTGCAATAAAAATAAAACAAGAAGTGTCAAAGTGAAATGTCATAGATTGCAACTGTCAAACTTAATACTTAAGGAAATCAGACATTTCATACTTAATAACCTTAATACATTTTTTCTTTCTCACCCAATGACACTGTCATATTTCCAAAGTAACTGCCTTCTATAAACTCCTCAAGAATTCTCATTACCCTTTATTTCATTGATTTCTGTTAGAATCCCTTTACTCAGTTCTACTTTGGGCCTTTGCGGATATGTTCTCCATGCCACATGAAATGTACTTTTCTCTTAATTTTGTCTTTTAAGTACCTTTCTAGCCTTCAGAGCCCATTTCAAGGCATGCCTTCCTTGAAATTTCCCTCAGGGTCTTCACTTCTCTGGACACTCTAAATCACAAAAATATTTATTAGCAGTATAGGACATCTAGACTCAATGATAATGTCTTCTGTTGAACTCCAGCAATATCATCTTTTACCATGGACCCAGATTTCTCAGAGAAGGAACCATATGTTAGTCTTCTCTTGAGCCACATGTAGAACACAAAGAGACATAACAGATGCTCATTTATTGAGAAGCTTACAAAGATCATGATGAAAACTGTAAGTCAGTGATTCTCAATTAAGGGCAATTTTGGCACCTCTAAGGGACATTAAGAAATGTCTGAAGATATATTAATATTTGATCATTCCAGCTGGGAAGCAGGTTCTACTGGCATCTAATGAATTGAAACCAGGGATGCTACTAAACCTTCTATAGTGCAGAGGACAGCCCCATAATAAGAAGTTATCCCCAACTCCCAAAATTTCGAGAATGCCAAAGTTAAAAAATCCTGTTCAAATGGATGTTACATATGACTGTAAACAAACATCTCATATATTTTCTCAAAAGCAAGAAGCCATTAAACACAAATACATGCAGTTCCCCTTTTTCTTTCTATTAATACTATTTATGGAAGATGAAAGAATTGCTCCAGAGATAGCCAGAAGTGATTTGAAAACTTAGTTCTTTAAACCTTCATGTAACTACAATATAATGAAATTAAATATAAACTGAATCTACACTGTATTTATCAAAACATAGTAGGACCACATTGATCCTTTGATAGTGGCTATTCTTATTCTTCCTAAATTTACTCTTTGATCTGTGTATTCAGTAGTCTTTACCCTTCTTTATTTATATTACTTCCTACGATGAGGATAAGGTTGTTTTTTTTCCTTGCCAGTGTATTTGTTCATGCTTAAATTGTAATTACAACTAAATGATAAAACTTTCATGAATTTTTTTTTCCAAATAGTTGCTCATCTTAAGATGGATTACTATCTTTATATGGATTAAACTATGAAATGGAAAGGAGTCAGCATAGAGAAAGATTTTGGAAAAAAAAAATCTAAAGCGTAAAAGGGAAATTTCTTTTAGATATTCTTAAACACATAACATCATTTGGAATTTTACCCCATTGTGAAGAGGAAAAAAGTTACATTTCAGCTTATTAAACAAATACATTTTTTCCAGACTCTCTAGGTGAAGAGACAAATCAAAGTGACAGTAGATGTAGTTCCTCTTTTGGCTCATGCACTTTTCAACAAGCAATTAGGTTCCTGCCAGGATATTTTGAAAGAGAAAAACTAATTCTGTAAGAATTTGCAAGTATTACATATATAATTTTTATTAAATTATACCTAGTTTTGATGAATCCTAAAGCAATAAATAATCCAAATATAATATTGATCAATTTTCCTTCTTTTTAAGATTCTCTAAAAATAAAACAGGCATAGGAAACATATCCATTTTCTTAATAATACTTGGTTTGAAGTACGAGTCTTTCTAAATGTGTGTTTTTATTGCCTTGTTTTTATGACATTTATTTCAATTCATACAAAACATCCAAATAATTTGGTCCTGGAATCCCATTCATTAGTGAACTAAAGGATCATCCAAATAAATAATAATCTGGGATTATACTTGGTCCTTGGAGAAGAAATATTTCTAGAAATAAAAATACTGTTATTCTCTTTCTCCTGTAATTTTCATAGCACCCTGATGGCAGTTTTATGGCCCCTGACAGAGATTTGGCCCAGAAAAGACATGCTTAAACAGAGGGTGTACCCCTACTAAATCGAAATGAATTGTGAAATAGCTAGAAATATTACAACTTCTCTTCATGCCCTGAAAATTGTTTCAAGATGTTTTCTATAAACTTTCACTACTTCTGCTTTTTAAAAAAATTCATTCATTTAGCAAATATTTACTAAGAACACACCATGTACCAGCCACTAGGTCTTAAGTGCTGAGTCACTGGTGAGCATTCTTTCTGTACTACAGAGATTACCCTCTAGTGGAGCCAACAGTAAGAATCAAATAGCCATACAAATAAATACACTCATTAATTTATTCAAAAAATATGTGTTGAGTGCCCTCTGTGTTCTGGACCTGCACTAGACTTGTGGAACACAGTGTCTGAAACCCATGAAGCTTACATTCTGGTGGGCAAATAAAATAGCAAGCAAATAAACAAATAAATAGATGTTATTATGGTGGGTGCTATGAAGAAGAATAAAGCTATGTAAGGGGATAGAAAATTTTGGGGTTTTGGATAGTCTGTTTAGAGAGGAACGCGAGTGAGTGAGGGGAAGAATGGTAGGAGAAGAGGTCAGTGAGATAGGCAGGGGCCAGATCCTGTACATGGCAAACAGTGTTGGTTATTACAAACTGTGAAAATGCATTGTAACAAATATAAGGTGTTAAGAGAATAGATAGTGGGAGCCTAACCTAACCAGAGGAATCAAGGGATGCTTCTGTTATGGACTGAATTGTGTCTTTCCAAAATTCAAAATTCATTTGACTCTCAGTGTAACAACCAGAAAACAATTAACGAAGTGGCACTGATAAATTTCTACCTTTAATAGTTATTTTGAATGTAAGTGGATTAAATTCTCCAATCAAAAGCCATAGAGTGGCTGAGTTGATAAAAAAAACAAGGCTTAACTATATGCTGCCTATAAGAGACTAATTTCACCTTAAAGGATACTCATAGACTGAAGGTAAAGGGATAGAAAAAGATATTCCATGCAAATGGAAACAAAAAGAGAGGCTGGATAGCTCTACTTATTTCAGGAACTAGAGACCATCCTTTTAATTGAAGTATCACAAAAATGGAAAAAAAAAACCCACATGAACTCACTACTCAATTGGAACTAATAGATCAATACGCTTGTGCATATGGTAGTGAAATTCAACAGAAATCAGGCAGGGGGGAGAAATAGGATGGGGGAATAGGCGATGGGTAAATTCACACCTGATGGATACAATACACACTATCTGGGTGATATATACACTTACAACTTTGACTCAATCTGTACAAAAGCAATTCATATAACCAAAATGTTTGTAACCCTGTAATATTCTAATATTAAAAAAAATATGTAGACTTTAGGTCAAAAACTGTAAAAAGAGACAAAGAATGTTATTATATAGTGATAAAAGTATCAATTCATCAAGAAGATATAATAATTTTAAATATATATGCATCCAACATTGGAACACCTAAATATATAAAGCAAATATTAAGAGATTTGAAAGTAGATATAGATTGCAACACAATAATAGTAAAGGATTTCAATACCCCACTTTTACCATTGGACAGATGAGCAGATAGAAAAACAATAAGGAAGCAATGGACTTGCACTACACTTTAGATCAAATGGATCTAACAGACATATACAGAACAAAACATACCACTCAACAGCAATAGAGTACACATTCTTCTAAAGTGCACATGGAATTCTCTAGAATAGATCATTTGTTAGACTACAAAACACTTCTTAACAAATTTAAGATTGAAATCATATCAAGTATCTTTTCTGACTCCAATGGTAAGAGACTAGAGATAAGTAATAGTAGGAATCATGGAAAATTAACAAATATGTGGAAATTAACTCCCAATCTGACTGTATTTCGAAATAGGGCCTTTAAAGAAGTAACTACAGTTAAATGAGGTCATAATGGTGGGGCCCTAATTCAACATGACAGGTGTCCTCCTTATAAGAAGAGGAAGAGACACCAAGGACACATGCACACAGAGAAAGGCCATCCAAAGACACAGCAAGAAGGTAACCAACTAAAGCAGAGCAGAGAGGCCTCAGAAGAAACCAACCCTGCCAACACCTTGATCTTGGACTTCCAGCCTCCAGAAGTGTGAGAAAATAAATTCCTGTTCTTTAAGCCACCCAGCCTATGGTATTTTGTCATGACAGCAATAGCAGACTGATTCATAGGCATTAACCACTTGAAGATAAGCATAAAGGAACAACATGCATAAAGACTGTACGTTTGGAAAGCACCTGGTGTGTGTGAGAATCTGGAAGAAAGCCAGTTGGCTGAAGCTAGAGATCAGACATGATAGCGGTACGAGGAGAGATAAAAGAGGTAGAGTGAAGGCAAATCACACAAGGTCTGGCAGGCTTTGTGAAGGATTTTGGCCCTTATCCTAAAGGGGCAGACATGATTAGATTTGCATGTTTAAAAATCATCTGGCTGTGGAGAACTGGAGTAGGAAAAGAATGGGTGCAGGGAGTCACAACGAAAGGTCCCAAAGAGATGAAACAGCCTAGTTTGGGATGGTGGCAGTAGAATTAGAGAGAAGTGTATCGATGCGTACAGATGAAGTTGACAGCACAAGGATTACTCCTACATTTCCGGGTTTTTCCAATGGAAGGAAGTTGATGCCATTTTGGAGAACACTGGACTCATAATTTTACCCCCAACTTGACAGTTCCATTTTGGACATGTTGAATTTGAGATGTTTCTGAAATATCCAAGTGGAGAATCAGTAAGTGAGTAAATCTGGAGCTCAGAGAACAGATGGAGACTGAAGATATATAAACTTGGAGGTCAAAAGTATATATATAGTAATCAAAATCTGCTACAGTGTAAGTTCCCTACAGACAGAAATTGTATATGCTTTGTTCACTGATGTATCCCAATGCATGAAACAATGCTGACAGACAGGAGGCACTGAATGTGTATTTGTTGAGTGAATGAATGAATGAATGATGAATTAATAGATTACCTATGGAAAGAGTTCAACATGAAAGGGGAGGAGATCTAGAATAAAATTATGGGGAATGCCAA
The DNA here is from genome assembly GCA_963575035.1 of Avahi laniger. Taxonomy (NCBI): domain Eukaryota; kingdom Metazoa; phylum Chordata; class Mammalia; order Primates; family Indriidae; genus Avahi; species Avahi laniger. The sequence goes on along the minus strand of CAUYSK010003475.1, from coordinate 36,281 downwards.
TATTCTCAGTCTGGGTAGAAGACACTGAGCTTACAGAGAGACAGCAAAGGAGTAGTCAGAGAGAGGAAGAAATCAACGAGTGTGAGGTGTGAGAAAGGTGTCACCATCCTATGAAGTGAGTGGCCTGCGGCAGCAGACATAGCATGTAATGAACACTTGTGAATCCTAAAAGCTGAAGGGGCTTTAAAATGCATGAATCTGTCTCTGTTGTCAATCTTTGATTCGAAGGTTTGATTTCTTACATGTAAGATTTATCTCAGATAATAGCCTCTTGGAACTACCTTTGAAAGCATATCTCTGACACATTCTCAGCATGGGTGGATATATAATTACATCATCATTCTTTGTATTAAATTATGACTATAATGACAGTTGGAGAAAAAATGTATTGAACTAATAGAACACCAGTGGCTTTTCTTGGTAAGTTCACATGAAGCATTCTCTCAGGATGAAAGCGTAACCACTTTTTCCTCACTACGTCCTGTGTTTCACTCTGTGCTCCCCTTTACTCCTGAGTAAGACAGACTTTATTAACTTCATGCATAGCCACATAATGAGTCATAATTAAGATTCAGAAGAGCAGTAAAAAATAATTTTATTTCACCACCTATATACCTTCTAAAAATAGATTGATTAAAAGAAAAAAATGATATTCTGGTAAAGGTTGTAATTAATTTCCAAAGTTGTGACTGTAACATGTCTAATCCTCGTTATTCTCATGTGGATTCTCTGCCTTACAGCATAGCTGTGGGCCCTTCTGGGGACTGTTCTTCACAGTCATAATGAGGACAGTTATAACTAAATTGAGGTCACAGCTCTCAACTTAAAGATTAAGGATATTCACCAGAAAATCCTGCCAGTCCATCTCATCTGAGTGACCTCTTCCTTGAGCCAGATTATCCACTTGACTTTTACATATTATTATCTGCAATGGAAAGAATAGGAGAAACGTCATTAGTTAGTCCGTTTAAATCTCAACTGCAGATAGTAAATATTTAGTTTAAGAAATACTTCTCCCTCTCCCTCCTGCTTTGTCTTTCTTCAACACGCTTGTCCTATTTGAAATTTTGTATGTTTTTTACTTATTTGGTTTTGGTCAGTCTTCCCCTGGAAGATATTCTATGTGAGAATAAAAACACTCTCTCTCTCTTTTTTGCTGCATCCCCAGACCCAAAACTAAGCCTGCCATATTGTGGGTGCTCAGTAGTATGTACAGAATAAATAAGTGAATACATGTTGATTAATTCCTTTTGTCAAGTATACATTAGTTAAGTTCATTTTGTGTGTCTTTTCTAGGCTTAAGGAATAAATACTCCAAGCCTACATGGGCTCCCTGTCTTACAGAGGGGCATGGAGACTAGATAAGCTTTTGTCACTGCCCTTCTCAAAAATGTTCAAAGACTTCTCATTTGCAGTAGAATAAAACTTAACCACTTCCTGTGACATTCCCAGGCTTTTGCACGTGGACTCTCTTGCCTTTCTAGCTCCTTCCCAGATCGTTTCTGAAACCCTAAACACAAACACTCTGCCTGGCCCCCGTGCTGTTTCGGGAGAGGCACGCACCCTCGTCCTGGGTTGTGCCCGTTTCATCTCGTTCCCCTAGCGGGAATGAATTCCCTTTCCCCTTACGCACATGATAAAATCCCACTCATGCTTGGAAGGCCAACTCAGATATCAGCTCACCTATGAGCCCTCACGGGCTACCCTTGGCAGAATTACATCTTTTCTGTTTGCTCACAGACTTCATTTACTCCTCTGTAAGAGCACTTACCTCTGCGGTGGAGGAGATTCTGAGTGCCTTAGAGAAGTGTGTTCTGGGTGAGTCCATTATTTGGCAGTTGTTGTTTAAGGCCTCTTATTACTAAGTCTTAATCTCCATCTAATTACTTATTTGAGATGTCAAGTTCGTATCAACTACTATGTTTCTAAGAAGTTCCTAGATTCCCTGCAATATGCTCTTTAAAGTGATAGCGATGATTGCAAAATGCTGCAATAGCCGCTGTGCCCTTGTTCTCTGAAGTTCTCTGTCTCTAATCTGTAGCAATGGAGGAGATTTTTCTAACCTTTTTGGTAGGAAGGCTCATACCCTCTTTGGAGTTCAAAATGGGCATGGATCCTCCATTAAACTGGAAAAAAAAAAAGGACTTCATAGCACATCCCGTGCAATATCGTTAAATACTTTGCTTTCCCTTCTCACTCTGATGTGGCTCTGGAGCAATCGCTTGTGTACCTCGTGCTTAATATCATGCGGGTTACGAAGGGACAAAAAAAATCTGTTTATCCTAAGTATGGATAGTGGTTGCCTCGGGCATTGTTTGATAGCTAATGTACCTTCACTAATGACCCTCAGACTCAGATTAATTGTCAACTGATACACGTCAGAACTCCTTCATATACTAGCTAATTTCCGACAGCTTCTAAACGATAGCTGCTAATGTCGAGGCAGTTCAAAAATAGCAAAAACTTGATTTCCCCTTAATATCCTGAGGATCATATTCATGGGCACCAGGGAGTCTGAGCAGTATATCTGATGGATTTTTGCCATCATATTTACAATAAACAAATTAATGCTAGAAACAGTTTTCCAATAGGAGATAATAAAGGAAATGGACAAACAAAAATAAATGTTACAAAAAGGAAAGATGCAGTCTCTGTGAGCAGATTAACTGTTTTTTGTAAACTAGATGGGACTTTATAAACATAGGCGAGAGTTGTAAAATTATATGATTTGACTAAATCAACATAGTATTTGTTCCTGTTGTTAGTTGTCTCTTAGTTGGGGCCAAAATTGATATTTAAATGTTTTATTACAAAGAAGCGCCTGCCGTATTATTTACTAGTGAATATTTCTTTCATTGGACTGAGGTAAGTGAAAGTATGTTTCATCCCTAAAGTGGCCAATTTCAGGCAGGTCTTTGCAGGGTGAATGCGGAGGATTAACTGGAGTCCCTGTACCTGCCGGTGAGATCACTGAAGAACTGACTCGGTGTTTGTAATACACAGAACGGCCACATACGTGAGGGCATTCACAGTACACCCAGTTCTCCGACCTGTCCCAAATCCTCAGGCCAAATCCCTTGGCGATCTGGCTTTCACCTTGCAAACTTTGGCTGCTAACCACAGTTACAGAGCCTTGTACACTGTAGACTCTCAATAAAAATGTTTGCCCGTGATTATTACAAAGCCTTTCTTGGTACAGGGATTCAGACAAGATCCTGAAGCATAAAGTGAAAATACAAGAATGAACAGTAAAAGCAGATCCTAAACTTTGCTGAAGTCAGCTGCTGCCTCCACATATTGAGTGTCCTTGGTCCCTCACTAAAATATAGAAAAGATGGACATGTAATTTACTTTGAAATATAGATGCATCTAAATTTAAAAAAAGGAAAATCATTTAAATGATGACATTTATAAAATATCTTTCAAATAATATTTGGTGTTGTACTATGGTATTTTAATGGTAATTAGATAATCCAATACTATGAAATTCTAATAATATTCTAACTAGGTTCTTAAAAAGGGTAAATTATTTCATAAAATCTGAATATTTTAATATCTCGATTTTTATCTCTTAAGAAATCTTATGTCAAAGTAAAATAATTTTCCTCCATAATGTATGTCTAAATTCAAAAGTTTGTGATTGATGTTTATGATAGAATTTTTTATTGTACGTAAAGTTTTTACATAAAATTGTGAAAATATATTTTAGATTATAATTGAGTGCCTATTTCAATGAGTTTGTTCAGTTTGATAAATACAATGAGGGAATATTTGTCTCATTAAACTAGAGTCCACATCAAGAAACATGATATTTATGTGTAGCATAGACAAATAATGCAGTGGATTTCATTTTTTTTAAATTGTGAAAAATAAATGTTTCACATAGAGCACTTTTAGTTCAGATAGTATACAACAGATCAACGGACAGCTGATGAGGTCATTTTAATATTTTCATACATCAGTTCTAAACTTTAAACTTTTGCACTCTTAAACTTTCCATTATTTTTCTGATCTTTTATTTAATGCAAACAATCATTATAACAGATATTCACCTATTAAAGAAAATGTTACCATATTTATAATAACTTATGACAATAATTCTAGGAATGTCACGTAATAAATGATACATCTTTTCTAAAGAACTTCTAAATTATATTAAAACATCAAGGAGCCATAATATATGGGATTTGACATAAACAAATTGGATAACAAATTACATATATCTATTTGGAAGAAAGACCTAAAGCTTAAAGAAAAATGATATAAAGGATTAGCTATTGGGAAAAAAATCCTAAATTGAATGTAAAGAACCAGATCAAGTCAAACACAGTCAAAGCATCCTTTTCGATAGCCCCTCTGAAGGATATAGTTTCCATTGTTTTTTAACTTTTAATACATTGTCTCTGCTTATGGATTATTTTTTAACTCTATTATTAAAATTTTACTTCTAAATGTATGATTAGAAATTTCACTTCTAAATGTATGATTTTGGAAGGTTCTGTGTGTGATTTCTTTAGGAAATAATATATCAATAATATGATAAGATAAAATTATTCTTTTAGGAATGCATCTTTAAAGGGTAAGTATAAATTTCTAAGGTCCAAAAACACACATATTAGACAATAGGAGTTGATCTTAACATTGGTCACCCTAACAAGCTTTCCACTCATTCCAATGACATTGCTATTATTTGAAAATATTTTAGAGTTCCTCTTTTGGATTTGCATGTATAATCAAGTTATGAACTACATAAAAATTCCTAATATATCATAGTTGCATCTTGTTCTTAACCCATCTTGTTCTTAGCCCACCTTGATTATTTATACTGTATACCATAAGTGACCACAAATGATTTTTCACAGCCCCCCAAAATAAAATTTGTCCTTTGAGTTTATTTAAAAGAACATGTCATAGTTCTGAAAAAAATTAAATGTTGATTTTGAAATATTTAAATGGATGTTCATGAGAATAAATGTGTAACTTCACAAAGTGACTATTTCATAAAGGAAAGCAATTATTTGGATTTGTAAGGTATGGTGTGTTCAGTCATATGTTTTTATCTATTTATTTATGAATGAATTACCATATTTGCATGAAAAACTATTAGCATCAAAGAGGCATTTTAAAATTTTCTTGTCTTGTTTTAAGGTCATTTGCTTAGTTGAATATTCATTTGGCTTTTGCAAAACCAAAAGCAGTAGATGAAATACTGTTTTAGGGGCTTCTCCATAGTCTTTATTAATTTCAACAGAAGCTTTACTTTTTGTGAATTAATCTTGAGCACTCCATTTTGTGAAGGCTGAGTCTACGGCCATAAGATTACATTAAATTATTTTCATGTTTTTTATGACATGAATAAGACGAAGTCTGGTTCACTGGCATATGGCTATATATAGTAGGTGTTTAATTACTGTTTATTGAGTAGACGTTGGATGTCAGAAACATACTTTGTGATATCTAGATTTTCTGACATTTGAGATAACTGCTCAACTTTGATAAGACAAGAGAGAAAGTAGTGTTTTAACAAAAGTAACCTTTGGAGAACAGATTGCAGGGATTTATTCATAAAGTGTGAAATATAAACTTCTTATTCCAAGTTAGCCACTGTTTCCCTAGTGCCATCTCAAAGCAGCAATTTAAATTTATTTATACATTCAATCAACACAATGTTTATTAAACACCTACTGCATGCCAAAGAATGTTCCAGGGATTGGAAAAATAGCTATAAACAAAACAGAGCTCCCATGGAGTTTACATTCTAGTGGAGGGATTGATAATGATTGTTGGAGATATAGTAATTTACTTGTAAGCACTGTTTCTGATTATTGACAAAGTGTGAGTAATGATCCTCGTGTAGTAGAATCTCACTGGATAATTTGGTGAGCTTCATAAACTGTGTCATAGCAGGAGGTACTGGTTATCCAGTTTTAGCACATCTAGACAACATGGATGCCTAACATCTAGTGTTCTTTCACTTATGTTATAAATGACTTGCTTAAGAAGAATGGTTGAGCTAGTCAACAATAAGGTATTATATATCTCAAAATGCCTAGAAGAGAGCATTTTTCTGTGTTCCTACCACAAGAAAATGATAAACGTTGGATTTGATAGATATGCTAATTACCATGGTCTGATTATTACACAATGCATGTATCAAAACATCACATTGTACCCCATAAAAAAGTACAATTATTATGTGTCAACTAAAAATAATTTTAAAAAAGAAAAATAGTTGACCATCTTGATTTCCCAGGAGTTAATTACCCAATAACATATCATGGGAGAACATTCATGCATGTTCTTGGATATCATTTTAGAAAATAATGCATGTGAAATATCAGAGCAGGAGCACTTATTTTTGGTGCAGTCTTTAATAAAGGCTACAGGCTTTGGGGCTCTTGATCTTAGTATTAACCACATATTTAAAGTGTGATAGGAACAACATAAATTAATAGTTGAGAATTGCTCTCCATAAGACTGCCTCTAAATTTTTTTTACCATTCATCAAGCCACAGAAATAAAAATCGAGCAAATACTTTTGTTTATGTACTCATGAATGAGTTTCCACAGAAGCATGAAAAATATTCCTAGCACTAAGGAGGCATTTGAAAAATTCCTTTATTTTTTAAAGGCCATTTGTTTAGTAGAATATTCACTCAGCTTTCACAGTACAGTAGTACCAACGGTAGGTACCTGGAGTCTTCCCCAGCGTGACCACGCATGGCTCTTTCTCCAAATCAAATGTTACACTGTCCATCATTAGCTGCATATCTCTAAGAGGGCAAGGAAGGTATTTTATATGTGCACCCCTTCCACCCTCTGTGGCCGCCCCAAAGCATACATGCCTCCTCCATGGAGCACCCTTATGTTTTAAAAATCAACGTTAGCTAAGAACTCTCCTCCTTGCCCTGCGTTGCTAAAAATTTGCCTTGAGTGGCTTTCCTGAGAAACTGAGTTGCCCTAGCAGCCAACGTTTACTTATTCTAAATTCCTTGAGGTATCCATGACCATGGAAGAGAGTTTCTCCGAGCTGATGTCTAAAAGAGTATGAATAGTTAATTATGTTACAGACGTATGCCTCTTCTTTTGCTGGTCTGCCTGCTCTGCTCGCCAGTTTTCCATCAGCAGTTGGTGGCATTAAGCAGCAGCTGCCTTCTCTTTATCTTGCTTTTCACTTGGAGATTCAGGAGCTAAGCCAGGTCTTGAGACTCTTCCCTTCTGCTTCTTCTTATGGACTTATTTGAAATCCTTTCACATATTCGGGATGCTCAGACAAAGGGGGACTAAAAAATAACAGTTTCTCCTCATTGTCTGTGAGAAGACAGTGAGGAGTCCCAAGTCCCAAGTCCCATTTTAGGCCTGCTTCTCTATATGCTTATATTTATCATTTGCTCTTTTTGTATTGAAATGTAAAACTATTTTAGCTTTGTTTTCTAAAAATATCTCCTAAGAAATAGTTCGAACATGGTTGTAAAATGCTGTCAGTGGGAAAAAAACATATTGCTGGAATCTCAGGGGAGGGGTATTTATATTTAGCGTTTATTTATTCATTTATTCAGTAACTATTTACTAAGCATCTCCTATTTGTAGGGATCCGTGGAGCACAAAAAGATAAGATATAATTCCACTTCCTTAGAACCTGAAGTCTAAATGGGAAAACTGTAATCTTGCCCTGAACCAGCAGGGATTTGAATTCTTGCTCAGATTTCTAGACAAACTTTTCTGATGGAAAAATGTTATTCTGTCTTCACCATGAGAAATATTTTGAAAGACTAACACAGTGCACATCGAGGTGGAAGACAAAGGCAGAGATCTTTCCAGACATGAGGCATCCCTTGCTGTTTCCAGTCTACCTGCTGCTTCCAAATATAACTACACTCAGAAGCCCCTATCTCATGGTTTCTTCTGAGGACATCTCAGACTTCTTAAGAAATGATAAAAGAACTGAAATAAATTTTAATTAACCAACATATACCAGCCATATACCAGCAACATTTCATTTAATTCTGAGAGCAATTAGATGATGTAGATATTTTATGGGTGAAAAACCCAGGTACCGAATGTCCAAGCCAAGCCTGGATTCAAAGTCAGGTCTATGTGATTCCAGAGCCTTGCATTTAAAGTCTTAACTTTGGGGCCTCCTGCTTAGAAATCCTTCCCTGTGAAGGTAGCATCTGTTCTTGGTAGTAGTGGCCCAATGGGCCCATGTGGTCATCTCTCATAGGTTCTTCTCTTATCTCTCCAGTGGTTCTCTTGCTTCCTCAAACAACTCCTTAGGGATTGGACAGGGCAATGTTACTCTCTCAGCAGAACCCTCTGTACCAGGACTAGATCTCTAGACCTCTCCCAAGGCACTTACTCAAGGACTGACACCCCAGACTTAGGGCCTCCTGGCTTGACACCATAGAGCTGAAATCTAAACTCTGGTGGAGACACAGTAAGTGTTGAATCGATGTTAGAGACACGGCCCAAAACCATGTCTGCCAGAAACTGAAGGCAGTGCTCATTACCATTCTACCATTTGGCCTCTGGAGTGTCCTTTGCCCCATAGTGAGGAACTTTATACGTTGTGCTTTTGTGCGATCATGTCAGCTTCTTGTAGTTTTAGTATCGTCTCCATTGCTTTTTACTGTTGTAAGTGCATGGCTCACTTTCTGGTAGGTTTACTGCTTTTATTCTGCCATGGAATGGATAATCAGATTTTAGAATGCTTTTTCATATTGTATTTAAAATGAGAGATGACAAGATTCCCAGGGAAGGACTTCTCTGTGAACTAGTGCATTTGCTTAAGTTTCTGAATCTACCAACTTAATTGTTGCCTGTTCTAAGGAAGTTTTTGCTTACTCCACGGCTCTCACCTGTATCATGTTATTTGTGTTGCTGAATTTTGGAAGAAGTGATTGGTAGGGCGATTTTTTCCCCCTGTTCCCACAGATTCTAGGCAGGGTTTGAGCATGTGACTTTCTTTAGTGTCTTTCCATTTTAGCCATTTTTTTCAGCCAAAGAGGTTTCTGCTAATGTGTAGAATTCCTTCTACAAAGAAGGTTTCTACAAAGAAACCGTGCTCATATCAGTGTGGAGTGATATGTGATGTTTGATGTGATTCATAATTGCTATACTCATAAAACTCCCAGAAATGTAGAATGATAAGGGATTTTAGATATCAGTTTGTCTTGTCTTCTTATTTTAAGATTGAAAAAACGCAGATCATGGTAATTAAGGGATTTGTTCAAGGTCAATTTAGTTCATTCTTTTCCCTGTGTCGACACTTATTTCTTCTTCTTAAAACCAATCAGGAATATCTGTAAATGACTGTAGATTTTATATTTAAATATTATGAGTAGAGAAGTTAATCTCCTGTGGGTTAGCATCCTGCGGAGGACAAAGCCGCAAAATAGAAAATGTATGAATTTAGAAGCCAGGCAAACAATAACCAAATACAAGTTATGTAATTTTCTAGCTGTGTGATATCAGAAAAGCTATTTATTCTCTGTGTGCCTCAGTTTTCTGATCTGTAAAATGGAGATTATAATACTTAACATGTAGAGTTATTGTGACTGTGAAGATTAAATAAATGAATTAGCGCTTAGAACTATACCTGGCCCAGAGTTAGTGTCCAGTAAATGAAATGCACAATTCTCAGATGTCTCCTTCCCTTTTCTCAGAAACAAGTAACTTTTTTCCTTTATGCTTAAAATGGTGACTTTTGTTACATTGTTATTATTTTAGGTTTGTGATAAATCTTACAAATTAGTCTGTAAATAGGTTAAAAATATACATTTGATTTTTGTATGCGCATTTTTTTTAAATCCTGATCTGATTTGCCACATCAATTGTGGAAGGAGTGAGTGTAGATTCATGAAGACATTTAAGAGCCAGAGCCCAGCCTTTCTCAAATGATGATCTTAGACCACCTGCATTAGAATCATCTTCAGGGATTGTTTACAAAAGCAGAGTCCTGGGCTCCACCGCGGACCCGATAAATAAGAATATCAGGTGATGAAGCAGTCCAAAAATGTCTATGGAATAACAAACTCAAAATGTGATTTTTGTACATTCTAATTTTTGAGAACCACTGCTGTAGATGTACTACCTGTTAAATTCCAGATTACTTGACCTAAAATATTACTTTAATCACTCTGTTTCCCTTTTTAAATAACCATGAGTAGCTCTCACTAATCTTCAATTTGGTGAGGAAAGTTGTATCTCCTACCAGACAGTGTTAATTTGCCTGTCCTTTCTGGTGACAGTCGGAAAATGTCCCCCAAAGGTGTCTATGTGGTAGTGCTCAGGATCTGGGAATATGCTGTTTTATATGGCAAAGTGACTTTGTAGATGTGCTTAAATTAAGGATTTTGAAATGGGAAGATCATCGTCGATTATCCAGGTGAGCCCAGTGTAATCACAGGTGTCCTCATGAGAGACATAAGAGAATCAAAGTTAGTAAATGATGACAGAAGCAAGAGATTGGAGGGATACAAGGAAGGGGTCCTGAGCCAAGGAAGTCATATAACCTCAGAAGCTGAAAAAATAAAGGAAACAGAAGTCCCCTCAGAACCTCCAGAAGGAACTAGCCCTGCTTGACTGATTTTGGACTTCTGACTTCCAAAACTATACGATAATACATCTGTGTTGTTTTAAGCATGAAATTTGTGGAAACTTGTTATGGAAGCAATAGAAAACTGGTACCATTTTGTTCTCCAGGTACTCATCTTTCTGAACCTGTGGCGCTCATCTCACTGGTTCTTGCACTTTTTCTCAGCTAGCCTTGCACTTTCTCATCTCTGAGTGCCCATTTCCATCTACCAAGCATACTCTCCCTTTGCTCCACTTCTGTTCTACAAATTTTTCAAAGCTCTGAATAAATCCTTTTCCCTATTCGTTTAAATGCCTTCCTTCCTCCCAGCCAAGAGTGAAGGTTTCGCTTTTTTCCTCCCTTCTCTTCTTCCTTTTTTCCTCTCTTTCTTTCAACTGAGGTGAGTATATGAATAATTTGATATTTTAAGTACTTTGAATATGTTGGATTTTGGAACAATTTTTGCAAAAGAATTTTGTGATTCAATACATTGCCATTCATCATTACCTACCCTTTACAACCCTTCATGCTATTTTAGTGCAAATGAGAGCTCTCCTATCACAGCAAATTTGAATTCATTTTTCAAATGAGAGTTCATGAGCTGCTACGCTAAAATTAAGGTCTGTTACATCTTCTGCACTTCCTTTGTCTGCTAATGTTGTAATATGATTTTGGAGTAATTGAGTTTCTTTTGACATGCTTTCTTATTTAGAAACTCAGGCTTACTTGCAAGTCTTTTATCTCTATAGATGTTTATATTGTATAGATATTTTCTCCCTAATTATTTTAGAGAGATTTGGAATTGGTTATTTTTATTTAAGCCATATAAAATAGCTCCATATGAACAAGGAAATATGATACATGAATACTAGGAAAAATTGGTAGTAATGACTACTTTTGTTGTTAGAAGCAAGGAAAGGAAAATCCAGCTAATACCTGTAAGAAGAAGAATAAGTACTCTTGAATGTACTAAATAGATGCCTCAGAATTCACCTCTTGCCATTTATTATTTTTTAAACCAAAGAATGATTACCTCCTCTTCTTTTTTCTTTTGCCTTTTTTATTCAAAGAAAGACATAATTTTATACATAATTTAGAGCACTAAATTTACCTGAAAGGCAACTGGGAATTTCCACTATGACTTGTGGGATAGTCTGTTCTTTGTGTATTCTTCCTAGAGTACAAAAGGAGCAATCACAGCGGTTGTAGACTCTCCCTGGAAACCCTGCATAGCAGCCCAGTCCCTTGGAAAACTGTCCATTTTGTTTTGAGGAGATGTTCTGACTCTGAACTCACACACACACAGCACAGTGGATTGAATAGAAGAAATGGAGAATTCATTTAACAAAGTATAAAACGTATTGCTCTGTTGAGATATTTATTCTCATCGTGTTCTTCCTTGGTCAACATTGCATGAGTGCCATGGCTGAGAAGTGAGAGTCAGTGTTGAATGAAGCCCATATTACTTTATAGCCTGAGTGATGTGTGGTTTTACTCATGAATAAGCAACAGCTCATGCTTACACAAAATGTCTGTCTGTGCTCTCTCACTGTGGGTCTCAGTAAAAAAGAGGCATGTGAAGTCAAATAGAAAATATATTGTTTAACTCACCAGAGGCTTCAGCACAGAAATACAAGTTATGTTTTACCTTATAACATGGTTACACTAGAGAAAGGAAGCAATATTAAACAACTCAACATAATCCTAATAATGTGTTAGTTCACTCATGATAAAATTAATAACCTTTCTTAAAGGGTATCTTAAAAATTAATTTCTTATATACTAAAATAAGGATATATTTATTATGTATAACTTTTTTCTCTGTTTTTCCCAAAAATTGGGTTTATTTTTTAAAATCCCCTAGTAGAGAACCATGATATCTTTTCAAATAGATTTTTTTTAATACAATATCAAATTATGTTATAACCGGTCAGGTTGGGGGAGTGTAAACCCACAACTAATGGAAGTGGAGCACACTGTATGGGGGGAGGACACACTTGTAGCCCTGGCGTGGGCGAGGCAAATGCACTACATGTAACCAAAATGTTTGTACACCCATAATATCCTGAATTAAAAAAACAAATTATCTTATAATCTAATTGATGACAAAATGACATTGAATGAAATTCTTTATATATATAAAATTCCAAAAATATATCAACTCTTACTATAGCTTGTGGAGATCAAGGAGCAGTCATTTTTTCTGTGTTTATACAAGTTTTTCCAAAACTGTTTGATCATATTAATTACTGTTTTGGGAGGAGGGGAATTTCACTGATTCATTTAATAGTATACGTGGTGGGACATGACTTTTTTTGAATAAGTGTAGTATAAAAAATTAATTTTGGCCAGGTGTGGTGGCTCATGACTGTAATCCTAGCACTTTGGGAAGCTGAGACAGAAGGACTGCTTGAGCCCAGGAGTTCAAGACCAGCCTGAGCAACATAGCAAGACTCCATCTCTGCAAAAAATAAGAAAAAATAATTAGTGGGGCATGGTCACACATGCCTGTAGTCCCAGCTACTCCAGAGGCTGCAGCAGGAGGGTAGCTTGAGACCAGGAGTTTGAGGTTGCTTTGAGCTATGATGATGCCACTGCACTCTAGCTTGGGCAACAGAGCGAGACACTGTCTCAAAAAAAAAAAAAAAAATCTACAAGAATTATTTTTAAAGTTAAATTCATAAAAGCAAAAAATAGAATGGTGGTAAATAGAGGCTGAGAAAACGGGATGGAAGGAGAAAGAGGAAATGTTGATCAAAGTACAAAATTTCAGTTAGATAGGAGGAATTAGCTTTAGTGATCTATTGCACAGAATGGGGACTATAATAAATAATAATATATCTTACATTTTAAAATTGTAAAAAGATTAGATTTTAAATGTTTTCACCATAAAAAAATAGTAAGTATTTGAGGTGATGGATTTGTTAATTAGCTTGATTTAATCATTCCACAATGTAAACATATATCAAAACATCACATTGTTCCCCATAAATATAAAGTTATTATTTGTCAATTAAAAATTGTTTAAAAGAATTATTTTAATCACCAAAGATAGTATAATCTAGTTATTTTTATTCTTAATAAGAACTCCCATTTTAGATTAGAATATTTGAATTTTATGGTGAAAATAATCTATAAAATCAGCCATACATTTATCAGATAGTTTATAACAAAAGTGAATGCATCATAGTCATAGCTTTCTTAGCACAGTTTCCTAAAATACCTTATTCCCAAAGTAATTGACATGCAGAATGAATGGATTTATTGTATATAAAAATTTTCATCTTATATCATCTAAGAAAAAATTTTGAAGTTTGGTAAAAATATTTTTAATTAATTATCCTTTAAATTTGTCAGAGAAATCCAGGTATGTATAAAGTATAGATAAAACCTGTATTTCAATATTGCCATGTTCTCACAACAAATGGCTTCTTTTCATAAGTTTTAATATTCAAAATAAACAGTGCACCTTTTAAAATTCCTGTGCAGGCGTGGCAAGTGGGGGGAGATGATTGGATAATTTAAAAAGAAATGTTAAGTGGAAAATAGATTATGAAATGTTGCTGAATAAGTACAAGGAAAATGTAATACTCTCTTTAATTCTCTTTTGAAGTTAAAGGAAAGAAAGAACAATGAAGTAAAATAAAGAGAGAGGATACAAAAAGTGGGAGCAAAGATAAAGTTCTGAGGCTTGTTTATTAAAGATAAGCTGTTCAGATCACAGTTGTGACATGCAGGAAAGTGATTTCTTTTTGAAATACAAGTCAGCTAGTTAACTACCCTAACAATTCCGTCCTTAACACGGAAAAGTTTTCTTGAAATGGAGTGAATGTAACCATCAGTTTTTAACCGTGATGGACCATATTCTCTATCTAGCACAGCAGGGTCTCAGTGTGACCTGCCATGGGGGCAAGAGGGGTGAACTGTGAACTGTGTTCTGAGCACTAACATCTCACATAGACTCACTTTTAGCTCCTGGGCTAGAGATTTCTACTTTTTAATCTTGATCAAGATTTATGGGCAAATAAAAAGTGCAAAAAATGTCAAGCCCATCTCTGAGGTAATGACTTCCAGTTTGTGTAAGATTTTCATTTCATGTTGTCTAAACTTTATTCTTAATATTAAATAAAAATGTCTTCACATTGAATTCAATTGTACTATTTGCATATTCAGTGTCCCTCTCTCTCAGAGAAAATATTCCCATTATTTTCTGAGGGGAAGCCAATTGATTTTACAGTTTTTCTGGATCTTTTTGGACTTTTGTAGACATGTACTAAATTGCAATGACTTCCAATAATTGCTTCTGGAATAAGTTGTAATCAGTTGCTAGCAACTGTCATTCCTTCAGTAATTCTTCAGATTCCTGAATTGGAATGTTAGTTAGGTGTTGTCAAAATAATACTACATAATAGGTTACCTATACCTAAGGGACATTCAGAAAACATTTATTTCTTCTTCTCATGTTGGTTGGACTTGGTCGGGGTTTGGCTGATTTAGGCTGCCTTCAGCTGGGATTGGCTTTTCTTTGCAAATTAAGTCCAGATCCACTGCATCTTTCTTTCATCCTCTTTGGACCAGGAGCTTTGTGAGCCATAGTGTTCTCATGGCAAAAGGCAAAGTAAATGCATCAAAGCCCAACCCAGCAAGAACATTTTTATCCTCTTTTGGTGTGCTTCTGCTAAAATTTCATTTGCCAAAAAAAGTCACATGACCAAGCCTAACATCAGTGAGGAAGAAAATATGCTTCCATTCTAGTGGAAAGTTCTGCAAAGTCACATAGCCTATGGCCATGGAAAAGAGTGGAGAATTAGAAGCAATAATGCAATCTGCCATGCTCCACCTTCTGTATTGCAGTTATTCACATGCTGTCCACACACAAAATACCTTAGTCCTAACAATCTCCTTTCTAAAAACTTCCTAGAAGTATTACTGATTTATTAAATCAGGTTCAAACTCCAGGATCTCATGATTTATATCATCTCCAGATGCAGTTCCTCTTTATCTGGAGACCTGAGAATTTAAAAGACAAGTCGTCTAATTCCCCCCGCCCAACCCCCAAACACACACTCTCGGTGTGTAACAGTGGCATGTTATGGGCTATGTGCTTCTCATTGTCCCCTTTTTGACCAGAGTGTTCGTTGGGATTATTCTATGAACACTCCGTTCAAAAAGGGGGATAATAAAAACACGCGGCAGTCACTGGCCCATAGCAATCCTGAAACCCCACTGGATAAATGATATTGCATCTTCCTACCCTGGAGGAAGCGAATGTACTTTGATTCTGCTCCCTGGGAATTAGCTAAAGAGGAAAGGAGGTTGTTATCAACTCTTGCTTTGGTGAATATATTCAGAAGCCATCAGAGTTTTCAAGACGAACAAAGAAAAAACATTCCTTTTAATCGATTATTGCCATTTTGTGTACTTCTTCAATATGACATCTCTTGTTACGTAATTACGCAGGTCTCCAGATTAATAAAGTTCTCAATGTTATGATATTTTCTTTATTTATTTTATTAAAAATTACTTATTTAGTGTTTTTTGCCTATGTAGTAAATTTTAATGGCCCAAACATCAATAAGTATGAAAGGATATAAAGTGAAAAGTTACGTCCCAATATATTGCTATTTTTCTTCTTTTTTTTTTTACACACACAAAAGTAGTATATTGTAAGTATTGTGCAGTGTTCTTTTTTTCATTTAATGTATTCTATAGATTTTTTTTTTTTTCTTTGAGACAGAGTCTCACTCTGTTGCCCAGGCTAGACTGCCATGGCGTCAGCCTAGCTCACAGCAACCTCAAACTCCTGGGCTCAAGCAATCCTCCTGCTTCAGCCTCCCAGGTAACTAGGACTACAGGCATATGCCACCATGCCCAGCTAATTTTTTTTTATTTTTAGTTGTTTGGCCAATTTCTTTCTATTTTTAGTAGAGACAGGGTCTCGCTCTTGCTCAGGCTGATCTCAAACTCCTGAGCTCAAACGATCCGCCCGCCTCAGCCTCCCAGAGTGCTAGGATTACAGGCGTGAGCCACCGCGCCCGGCCTCCTATAGATTTTTTAATACCAGTGCATTAAGAGATCCCTTATTACTTTTTAGAGCTATGTATTATCCCATTTAATGGCTATACCATTATTTATTTAATACATCTCCCATTAAAGGACAGTTAAGTCTTTCCAATGTTTTGTTACTACAGATAATGTTGCAATGAATAATCTTGTACATATGTCTTTTCACATATGGGTGAATATGTTTTTAAGTAAAAAATGTAAAAGTTGAAATGTAGAGTCAAAGTTTTATGAGTTTTTAATTTTGAAAGAAACTACCAAATTTCCTTATATAGAATTTCTAATAATACTTACTGCTACCAAAATTACAGAGGGGACTTCTTTATCTATAACCTTGCTGATAGTGTATTAACAAACTTTTGGCATTTGGTCAATTTCCAAAGTGAAAATGAAGTTGTATTTCTTTCTTTCTTCTTTTAATGAATAAAGGAGAACTTATTTCATGTATTTAACAGATTTTTGTATTTTTTTTTTAACAATTTTACCTTTTTACACTGGGACCATATTCTATTGGATTGTTGATTTTTGTCTTTAATAGATACTAGGTAAGTGAGTATTTTGTAGGAGCTGCATATATACCAAGGAAATTAGTCCTTTTTAGGTTAATTGAATTGTAAATATTTTTCATATTATTGACTTTGCTTATAGTTTAAAAAACTATTTAGAATTTTTTTTTCTTTAATATGTGGACTAATTAAGCAATTTCTCTGTTATGGCTTCTAGATTCTGTGCCTTTGCCTTTCCCCACTTCAAGGTTATGAAAGGAATGCTCATGTACATTTCTTCTAGTACTTTTATTATTTTGTTTTATTACATTTAATCTCTGATCCTGTTAGAATTTCTTCTGGTCTGTATGTAAGATAGAGATCCAATTTTTTCTGTATGGCTACCTGGTTGTCTCAACACTACTTATTGTATAGTTAATATTTTTTTCCACAGATATGAAATGACACTTTTATCGGATACCCAAGTTCTGTATATTTTGGTGTCTGTTTCTGAACTTTATATATTTTTTCCTTAAATGTACATCTCTGTTCATGCAATAGTTTCGTATCATTTTAATTGCTGAGGCTGTATGGGTGTTTAATTAGTTATTCATTCCTTTCCTTACTAGTCAAAAAGTGAGGAAAATGGGGCAAATAAAGGAGGATGATGCTCTAATGTCTGTCCTGGAAAACTATGTGAAAAGTATTACTATTCATGGAGAAGTGCAAAATAGGAAGGGAAGTAGATTTTGTAGGGAAGATAAGTTGTGTTCAGTTTTATTTGAGATGAGTTCAAGAGGAGTGCAAGACTCACTGCTGGCTAACTTGGTAATCAAAAATCTCTTTTGTAGACTAACCGCCTAATAATAATCGATGATTATAACCTGTAATTTAGCTTAAAATCAACACTATCTGTGGGATGGTTCTCCTGAAAAAATTGTAATTCAGGACATGTATGGAGAAGGCCATGCCTTCGGAATCAAGTATTATATTTCAGCAGAATCCAATACAAGAATTACTGGCATCATTTGCATTTTAGATGTTTTCAAAAGAAAATTTCAAAGACCAGGTTGAAATCATTGTTATAATAAATGATTTCCAATGTTTCTCTTAAAATAGTTACCCTTTTTGTATAAAATGCGGTACTATTCATATTTTCAATAAGTCATAATACATTAAATAGAGTATCTTTAAACTATCTTTTTATAAAAAATGACTATGCATCCTTAAATAATCAAAGAAAATCTTAATTTTAAGAAACTATTTTTCATTTATAGTTTAAATAAATGAAAACTCAAAGCTTTGGATTAGTGAGTTTCAAGCACACAACTTGTCATTCCTTTAGATTTAGAATTCAGTTTATTATTTGTGACTTTTAGTTAGAAATATTTTTTAAGCAAACTAAATTTTGTTTATTTTTACAAATTTTATTAATGTAGTCTTTTATTTTTATTTTTTTCCACCTCAGTACTGCCTTATAGGGTAGGGAAGGGAGAGGTTAAGGATATTGAATACCTAGGTTATGTCATCTTATTTAACTCTCATCGCTACCTTGTGAGATATGTATTGCCTTTGTTATATGAATGAGAGCATATGAGCAAATATTTAGGGAACTTTCCCAAAGCCACACTGCTAATGAATTTGAATCTGAGGTATGAAACAGGCTATCTAACCATGACTAGTCTACTTTCTACCAGTTCTTTTTTTTTTTATTTCAGCATATTATGGGGGTACATATGTTTAAGTTACGTATGTTGCCCTTGTCCTCCCTCCCCCCCAAAGCCCAGCTTCAAGCATGTCCATCCCCCGGATGGTGCGCATTGCACTCTTTGTGTATGCATATACCCGTCCCCTGCTCCTCCCTCTCCCTTCCTCCCTCCCTCCTGCCCGACATCCAATAGATGTTATTCTTATATGTGCACTTATGTGTTGATCAGTTAATACCAATTTGATGGTGAGTACATGTGGTGCTTGTTTTTCCGTTCTTGGGATACCTCACTTAGTAGAATGGGTTCCAGCTCTATCCAGGAGAATACAAGAGGTGCTATATCACCATTGTTTCTTAAAGCTGAATAGTACTCCATGGTGTACATATACCACATTTTATTAATCCACTCATGTATTGATGGACACTTGGGTTGTTTCCACATCTTTGCAATTGCGAATTGTGCTGCTATGAACATTCGGGTGCAGGTGTCTTTCTTATACAGCATCATTTGCTCTTTTGGGTAGATGCCCAGAAATGGGATTGCTGGATCGAATGGTACTTCTACTTGTATCTCTTTAAGGTATCTCCAAATTGCTTTCCACAGAGGTTGCACTAGTTTGCAGTCCCACCAACAGTGCATGAGTGTTCCTATCTCTCTGCATCCACGCCAACATTTATTGTTTTGGGACTTTTTGATAAAGACCAGTCTCACTGGAGATAAGTGATATCTCATTGTGATTTTAATTTGCATTTCCCTGATCATTAGAGACGTTGAGCATTTTTTCATATGTTTTTTGGCCATTATTCTGTCTTCTTTTGCAAAGTTTCTGTTCATGCCCTTTGCCCACTTTGAAAAAGTGTTTTAATGAATGGACTCCCCTGGCTGTGTGGCTGTGTCTCCTGTACTCAGAAAGGGTAACTATTAGATGCTCCATCCAGAACTTTCCCCCAGAAGAGCGACACTCACAGGAAGCAGGAAAGCACCTGCTCTGGGCCAGATGCAGCAGTGACTGCCCTCAGCATTTGCATCTTATGTCACTCTCACTAGAACTTTGCCTGGGAGGCACCTGTCCCCACCGTCTGGACAGGACAGCCCAAGAGCAGGGAGGCCACCCAGCGAGCCAGTCGCAGAGCTGAAATCCAAGCTTCTGTGGCTTCTCAGCCGTGCTCTTTCCACTGCCCCGTGTGAGACGAGGGTGAGAAGGGAACAAAGACAGGTGGAGGCGTCTGGAGAAAGCAAAATAAAGAGGTTTCCTGGCAGACCCAGGCGGCCGAGGGAGAGAGGGAAGTTATTCGCAAATTATTAGTGACCGGCTTTTGAGGCTGTTTTTGGAGGCAGCAGAAGTGCTCTCCGAGGCTGTCCCAGAACCTCCTACTGCAGCTGAGTCGAAACTTCCAGAGCCTGAACAGCTGCCCCTTGCGGACCTGGAGCCAGACCCGCCTGGGAAGGAATCCCTTCGCCTCCCAGCTGTGTGGCTTTGGGCTTCTCTCTGGGCCTCAGTTTCTCTCATCTACGATGGAGGCCTCGGAATGGCCATGTTCTGTGGGTGCCAGAGGCAGGTTTTATGTGCCCCTGTCCCCCGCCTCCGTCACTCACCCCTCAGGTAATGCACAATCCTCTCCCCCGTCCCCTCCGCTCTGACTTGCAGAGTCTGGAAGGAGATGCTCATTCCTCCACTCAAGACATATTTTTTGAGCATCTGCTATGAGCTAAGCGCAATTCCGGGTGCTAGGAATGTTCCGATAGTTGTCCCTTCAGCAGTAGAATTTATTTTGGCCAAGAATGGGATGGATCATCTCTCTTAACTCTAGGGAGAAACGTGACGACGTACCTACTGTGTGCCGGCTCCAGGCCGGATGCCGGAGACACAGCCTCGGCCCTCTGCGTCTGTGACGGGCAGGGCAGGCAGCCAAGGGTGCTGGAGTGACCTCACAGGGAGGGGCCGTTCCAGAAGGAAGTGGCTTCTACTGTTTCCACCGCTAAGCACACATTAGAAGAGGTGGCCAATCTGGGAACCTCGAGCAATTAAAGCTTCCCCAAAGCCGGGCCAGCAACGTTAGCATCAGGAAGGCAGGAAGGGAACGCTTGCAGAGGGCGGACTTTCTTCTGATCGTTTTTGGCAACTCTAGATGTGAGCATTGTCTGGGAGACAGGACCCCCTCTGCATGCCCTCAGCAGCCCTGGACCCAACACCAAGCCTATCCTGGCCTCAGATTCCTCCTGTGCAAAATGACAGCTGCCTCCTACCAAGGCAAAGTCTAACCCCTGCAGAGCCAGGCAAGTAACGCACGTGAGAACGGGGGCTGGTGTGAGGCAATACGGAGTGCAGGGGCCTGGGACGAGCTGGGAAGTGCATGCTCCACCTGAATTCAATTTTTTAAGATAACGCTCCCAACAAAAAAATAATTGTCTGCTGGCTGGATTCAAGCCGAAGGCCCCCAGTTTGCAACTCTTACTCTAGATAGTGATGAGAGTCCTTTCTCATTGCAGTGACGAAGAAATTTACATTATTGAGCATTGATTATCGGCAAGGTCTTTACTAACAGGAATTTTTATTTTTATAAGTAAAAACTGCATTTTATTATTCGCTTCTCAGAGCAATCCTATAACGTAGTTGCAGCTGTTATGTTCAACTCGTATCCACTCGCTTCCTCACTGCTCCACTTGGATGTCTGAGCATCAGCTCACATGAAATGCATCCAAAGTCAAACTCCTGATTCTCCTTCTGTTCCCATCTCAGCAAGGAGTAATCCATTCTACCAGCTGCTCGGGCAAAAAAATAAATAAATACAAATTTAATTTTAAATAACGCCTTGAAGTTACTCTGGCCCAGTGGGGTACTAGTAGAAGCTCAACATCGGGCTTTCTCAGCAGGCGGGGGAGGGGTGGGCCACTCCCCGATCTGTAGCCTTTGCCAATTCCCATGGTGTAAATGCCCCCGCCACGGCCAATTTCAAGCTCATGACGACAATAGGCTCACCAAATGCCTAGACATTAAATCAGCTCTCGCAAGCCACTGTGAGCTGCCTCCAGCTCAGTCACTGTGAACTGGATTTTTCTCTCTCTTTCACATCCTGTATCCAGATCCTCAGTAAATCCCGAGGATTCTACTCAAAAGTTAAAACATTCCCAGACTTCAGGTGCCTCTGACACCTGTGCTGCTGCCTCCATGGTCTAAGACACCCCCATCGCGACATCCTCCTCTCTGGGACCCCTGTTTCCACCTTTGCCCCTTTGGGCTATTTTTAACGCATCACCCTGAGGGATCCTGTTAAAACCTAAGTCAAGTCCCATCATGCCTTGCTCAAAACTCTACAATAGCTCTGCATTTTATTCAAAGTTACAGCCAAAGTTCTTCCAAAAGGCCCTACATGATCCAGCTCTCTCTCTTCCTTGCTCTCTTCATTTGACTACACCAGCCTCACTGTTCCACAAACATACCTCAGGGCCTTTGCACTGCTGTCTCCTCTCCCTTGGGATGTTCTGCCCAAATGTCTGCATTGCTCGCTCCCTGTCTCTCCATCCTCTGACCTCACTTCGCACCTCCCAGGGCTCTCCCCGCCACCGGGCGCACTGCATATCACTGTCTCTGCTGAAGTGTTTTAACTCCTACCCCCTCCACCTGGAATGTCACCTCCATGAGGACAGAAAGATTTTTTTCTGTTCTATTCACTGCTGTAACCCCAGCATAGAGACCAGTTCCTGGCCCATAGTAGGTGCTCAATAAATAAAAGCCAATGAAATAAAGGTAGTTTGTCAGGGTCACACAGCCATAAAGTTTCAAAGCCAGAATTTGAACCCAAATTCATGTCCAGCTGAGGGGTGGGGAGGTCAGACAAATATAGGAAGGCCTTCTGGGGACACGGTCTCCATTTGTCAGTAAACTCATATTTATTACGCAACAAGAAACCCTGTTGATAAGAAACAACATCTTGGCTTAAAATTATCAGGTAAAGTAACAGTAGCAGTAAGACCATCAAGAGAAGGTTTTATGGTTTTAGCATCAAAGGATTCACATCGGGACCTCAGAATTAGAATTTCTAGAGTGGGAGGACTTTAGAGGTCCCTGACTCCAGAGATGCTCAAATCCACTGGTGGAGTTTGGAAACCCAGAGGCGTGGAGTTTGGGGACGCCACGCTGCTCTTCTGGATGTTCTAGGCACCGAATGCCAAGCCAAGGTGGAAGTGGTGTTGGAACCAGAGAGGCTCGGGATGGGGAGGATGAGGAGGGCACTGCCCTCCCCGGGGACAAGCAGTCGGTGTTGCCCGAGGGCCTCGGGACTTGCAGCAGTATCAATCATCATAGCCACGTTGTGAGGGCTGTGCTTTTTGTCACTAAGCAAATTCAATTCTAGTCCGCAAATATTCTTGAGCGCCCACTACATGCACAAGAGCAGGCACCGGGGGCGGGCTCTGGCGGTGAGCAAGGCACACGCCACCCGGCCCCGGGACCCACGTTGTAAGCTGAAAAATGCCTGGGCTCTGTCCTTGGTCCTGAAAGAGCTATGGCGCCCTCGGCTCAACTGTCACTAGCCCTAGCTAAAGGGGAGGCAGGTGGCCAGCTCCCGTTCAGGCTCACAGGGCCCTCGAGGCCCAGACGGGGAAAAGGTGAGCCTGGCAGAGAACACAAGGCTTTCCTGAGAAAGTAATATCTACGTCAGCGGTTCTCGCTTTTGCCCAGGGGACACCCGCCCATGGCTGAAGGCATTTCTGGTTGTGACAACTGGAAGGTGGAGTGGAGGGTGCTCCTGGCATCTAGCGGGTAGGGGCCGGGGTGCCACTAAGCATCACGCACTACACAGGACAGGACCCCCCCACACAAAGAATGAGCTGACCTAAAATGTCAATATTGCTGAAGTAGAGACACCCTGCTCTGTGCTGAGACCTGAAAGACAGAGAGGAGATGGGCCAAGATGAAAGGGAACAGGGCTCTAGCCAAAGGAATAGCATGTGCTAAGGTCCAGAGGCAGGAAAGCACAGCTCTCTTCTTATCTGTCCATGATGTGTAATGTTTGCTCACACTTGAGACATCCCAGGCACTTGCATGTTAGGCATCTTCACAACCAGCACATGCAGTGGGTTCTATTATTAATATTATCTACATTTTACAGATGAATAAACTGAGGCTCAGGGAAGCTAAGAACTAGCAGAGCATGGATTTGAACCTGCTTGCCGTGTCTCCAGGGCCCTGTGTGTCTGAGCTCAATGATGCATCAGTGTGACGTAGGACACCTGGGCGGTTAGTGGGATTCAGCAGGGCCTGGGAAGCCACGTCGGGGAGTCTGGGCTTCCCCAAATTGAGCAGCAGGAAAAGGGTTTTAAGCACTTAAAGGGATTAAAGCTTTGCAAAAGGGAGCCGAGTCCTCCGGTCACCAGCCCGAGGCTGTCTCCGACAAGCTCTGGCACACACTTGGCAGAGCGGCATCTGGACTTGGCACCTCCTCCCTCCCACAGAGGGAGTGAAAATAGCATCTCACCAGCCAGGGTCACATGAGGCCCGAGAGCTGCTGGGTTTAATTTATCTCGCTTGGTTTCCACCGACAGTTTTAGTAAACCAACTTGGGTTTGATAGTAAAAATAATTCCATCCTCCGGGCCCCTCAGCCTCCTGAGTGTTTGCAATTGTTATTTATCACGCCGACGAGGGGGAATGAGTCCGCACGGCAGACCGAGCTGGGTAGGTGTCCCGTAGTAGGCGCTGGGCGCTGTTTGCTGAGTCATAAATGAGGACATGAGCCACGCGGGCCCGGGCAAAGTGGGCCCCTTCCCCCTCCTCATCTCCTGGGCAGTCTGCTGCTGCCGTGGGCATAAAGACAACGGTTCCAATTAGTCACCGTTTAAGAACCTACTATGTGCTGGGCACTAAGCTGCATGGTTTATGTCCATGAGCAATAATGAATGTGAATATCATTATGTAGAGATAATAATTACATAAATTAGAGCTAATGTGAGTGGAGATAATTACAGAAGAGTAATTACCCAAATTAGAGATAATGTATGCAAAGCACATAGCCTGGTAGCTGGCACGTACTTGGTGCTTCCTAAATGGAGACTATGGTTATCAGGAATCCTCTGACAAGGCAGATATTATCACTACCACTTTATGGATTGGGGAAAGACAGCGCAGAGAGGTTAAGCGGCTTCCTCGGGTCACACAGCTAGCTAGTAGAGGTTGAGCATACACCACGGCCTCCACTTTCATTGACTTGCACGGGCTTTTGGGGGAAACATCTGCACTACTCAGCAATGATCCAAGGAGGCTCACAGGCCTGTAGGAGCTCAAAGTTTAGGAAGGGAAGTAGAGCCATGAATAGACAACCTGGAAGAATGTAAGCAAATTTCTGCAGCTTGGAGGGTGGGGTGGGGAGACAGAGAGGCACTGGATTTATCTGTGCGTGGAAATGTCACAGAGAGGGTGACACCCATGCAGAATCTTGAAGAAAGTCAGCTGGCCAAGCTGTGATGGGGGAAGGGTGTTCCAGGAGGGGATCATGTGAGCAAAGGATTCAGGCAGTGAAGACAGTGATCGTTAGGTAGGGAATGGATGCTCTGAATTTCAACATTAATTAAGAACCGTCCACCTTGCCTTGCTGGTGTGGGAGGTGAGAAGAGGGGTGTATAATCTTGAGATGAGTCAGGAACCCCCGGGCTAAACTTCCTTCACACCATAAATGCTTTTCTAACCCATCCTGTACCTCCCAGCTCCATCAGGAGTCTCTCTCATACCCTAAACTCACAACTGAACATAAACCTTTTAAGTACTAAAGATTTCTCTGTCTCTCTTTCTCTCTCTGTGTGTCTCCACTCCTCCAAAAATAAATCACAGCAAGGAAAATAAGGAAACTAAGGAATTATTGGTGAAGGTATCATAGAATGGAAAAGCTTGGAGGGGCCCAGAGAGGGGAAGTAACTTACCAAGCATCACACAGCAAGAGTTAGGACCCCAAAGACGACCTGTGTGTGGCTGCAAGAGCTCAGCGCAGGGGCCACAACCTTGACGACGCCATGTGGCAGAAGAGACAGAAAAGCTTCTAGAATCAAAAAGAGCTGCGTGTAAATCCTTACCCTACTGCTCACCAGCTCTGTGGCTTTGGTCACGTCATCGACGGTGGTGACACCTGCCCCCAGTGGGATATTTTGCTCTCTTTATCCCCAGCGTTTGGCACATAGAAAATGCTCAATAAATGTGTCAAATAAAAGAGAAAGAGAGACTATGTAAACGAATTAAATAACATAAAAAACTAAAAGAGCATAAATAGCATAAGGTTTCTGGCTTCAAACAGGCAAATAATAATCAGCTAAAACTGTCTTCACCCCTACTAAATGCCAGACTTTACGCTACGTATTTGGCACACATCATCTCGTTGATAAGAGTCAATGGCTAACGTTCATTGAGCACTTACAACGTGCCAGGCACGAAGCGCTTCACCTGTACTAACTCGTTTAACTCTCCACGCGATATTCGTACCCTATGTAGTATCTACGTCATGTCGGTGTGACTGCCCCCTTTTTACAGATGAGAAAATGGAGGCTGAGGGGGACAAGGTTGCTTGTCCAAGATCACACAGCTAGGAGGTGGCCAAGAACCCAGGTCTCCAAGGCCAACGCCAGTGTCGCCACACAATAAATGGTAGTGAGGAGCTCTGCAAGGGAAAAATTCCTGGCCTCGTCTTACAGAAGAAGAAACTGAGGCTGAGAGGTGCCCCCCTCCCGTTTCCTGGGAATCTACAGCAAACGTACATGTGTCTCTGAAGAGTCTCGACCAGGCTCCAGCCTCCCTTGGCTCCAGGGCAGAGACTTAGCCCCCACATCGCTCCCTGCCTGTGGGCCCAGCACAGATCTCTAGCCAGGAAGTAAAAGGACCTAATAACAAACCCCGGTAACCGTATGATTGACAGCTGCAAGATATTTCTCTTCCGCTGCTGCCAGCCTGTTCTGTGCTAAGTTAATTCCAAGCCCTAAAAATTAAGTGCCTTGTCCAGAGGCACTTCAGTTCTTCAAACAGAGACATAGCTGCTCTGGGGCTGCAAGAATTCTACCTGAGCTCCGGGCAAGCAAAAGGGAGATTCAAGAGTTGCAGGCGGCATTGGCCCCGAGAGAACAAATTTCCAGATATCAGCAAAAATCATGGGAGAAATGGCCACGATAAAAGTAAAACTGGCCGAACCCAGATTTTCCAGCCCGTTAGTGGAGAGAGACAGGATTTCCCCAGAGTCAAAAGTTCTGAGGAGTTAGAGAAGGAACAGCAAAGTTCCTGAAATGCAAATTCAATCATGTTTAAGATGAGGAAACTAAGGCCCAGAGATGGGATCTATCAGTCAGCTTTCGCTGCATAACAAACGATCCCAAATCCAATGGCATAAACAGCAAGTATGTATCATTGCACACGAGTCCGCAGGTCAGCATGGTTCTGCTCTCAGCTGGACTCGCTCAAGAGTGTGTGGGCAGCTATTGTTGGCGAGCTGGCCGTGCTGATCTTGGTTGGCCTTTCTCAGGCATTTGGGGATGGGTTGTCTGTCAGGTGGTCTAGAGAGGCACAGACTGGGATGGCTCATCTCTGCTCCACGTGTCTCTCATCCTCCAGTTGCTAGCTTGTCTTGCTTTGGGTTCAAGTCCCAAATCTTTCACTTATTGGCTGTGTGACCTTGGATAAGTCACTTCACTTCTCTGAGCCTTGTTTTTTTGTCTTTCAAATGAAAATAATAATAGATCCCATCTCTTAAAAGAGTTCTTGAGAGGAGGAAATGATGCCACATGCAGAAGCACTCGGCAATTTAATTGGCAGCTGTCATGATGATGATGATTGATCTCTTCCGCGGCCCACGATCTCCTTTACACAATCTCTCACACACACACAAAGGTTGATTCCTCTGTGCTTGTAGTGTTGGTGTGACTGTAGGAATGGTTCACACACGGGTACTACCGAGGTGGTGAATTACCTGCCTCCCCTACAATTTGCAGGGATCATGGTGGTAACTTGGAAACGCAAACACCGGGGATAGGTCCTCCGCCAGCACACGCCTGTTGTCTGCTCCTCTGCCACGCCATGCTCTCCTCCGCCTTGGTGATTAAGGAGCAGCTGTGGGAGGGGACCCGCCCCCTGTCTGAGCTGGGACATTGCCTTCCCGATGCACACCTGCAAGCTCAAGGCATTCGGATGCAGTTAGACCTGACATCTTAGGGAGCCGCGACTGCGTGTTTTATGAATCCCCGATAGGCTCCGTGCTTGCACACTTACTGTTCAACAAGCGTCCATTGCGCGCCCACCTTGTGGCTGTTACCGCATTCGATTACCAGGGGTCTAGAGACAACCGCAGTAGCTCACGCGGATTACTATGGTGCCACACACCCCACACCCCACACCACACACCACACACATCACACCACACCATACCACACGCAGACACACACGCTACAGCGCACACACACTGCACCATACACACAGTCTCACACACAGTACATGACACAGACACACACATCACACCACACACACACTCTGTACACACACCGCTATACAGAACACGCACCACACAGACACACCACTGCACACAAACCCAGCTTCGCCCACTGGTCACGCTTCCCGCGAGGCCAGCTCCGAGCCGGCCGGGTCCGGGGTGCGGAGAGGGGAGACAGCGTGAGCAGCCCGCGGCCGGTCCCGGAGCGAAGGCGTGTCCCGCGCGGTCCCTTCCCTGCTCTCTCTCTCTGTGGGACTAAGAGGGAAATTGACCGAGAAGGGGAGAAGGGCGGAGGCGAAGGAGAAAAGAAGGAAGGTGGGGAAGCCGAGAGCCCCTCTGAAGTCGGGCCCGGGTCCCATCCAGGCTGGAACCTCCACTCTCGGTCCTGGCTGCCCGGCGGAGCCTCCTGGGAGTTTTAAGTGACACTGACGCCTGTTCCCACCCCCAGACTGTCCAAGGGCCTGATCGGTCGGGGTGCAGTTTTTAAACATCCCCAGGGGTTCTGATGCACAGCCGGTGCTGAGAACCACTGGGCAGCGGGTTCCGGGTGTGACACAGACACGCGCCTGGTGGACACTTGGAAGAGAGGGAGGAAGGAAGAGAGGGAGGAAGGAAGAGGGAGGAAGGAAGAGAGGGAGGAAGGGAAGGAAGAAGGAAAGAACAAAGAAGGAAATTAGAAAACCCCTCGATTTTTATGTTTTCTTTCCAGGGAGCCACAGAGATCGATTTTCTGTGTCCTCCCTGGAGCTGACATGGTTTCTTGTTCTTTCTGCCATTTTATCAAATTAAATTGAAACCAAATTAGCACCGGGCCAAAGGGCCCCTCGGCAATTCCGCGGTGCCGAGAAGCGCCTGGCGCGGGCCGTGTGGCATCGCGAAGGAGCACAGAGGCCTCGGGGGCTCAGTACACTCCTCTGTGAAATGGGGTTAACCAGGTTTTCTCCGACCACCCCGCTACGCGGTTGCGGGGATCAGATGAGAAAACTGATACACGGGAAGCCCAAACAGGTCTTTTTTTCTTAAGGCCTTCAAGAAAAAATCTAAATGGTTTATAAAAGTTTTATTGCACCTACAATTGCATTTATGGATTTTGATTCTTTTTTTTTTCCTTCTTTCAACCCTCTGGTTTATTTAACCGTTCTCTTTACTGCCCCGTGGAGAGCTGCCTTAAGCGCAAGGTAGCGTTTTCCCAGGAAAGTCAGTTAAGTCCTCTGAGCCTCAGCTTCCTCATCTGGAAAATGAAGATAAAGTCGCCATAATCGGTTCGCTTAAATGACATTGATTTCGTCTGTGGAAGCCCCGTGTGAGTTCCAGGGACTGCGGTGAAAAGCAAGTGTCCTCAGGGGGCCGACGCAGGCAGATGGAGTTTCGGGATTCCTCCCTCAGCTTCTGTCTTCCAGCGACGTATATGTGGATCCTGGCTTTCCTGTGTGGCCAGCTGCTTGACCTTGAGCGTGTTTCTTTGTCCCTGGGTGCCTTGGTTTGCTGACCTGTAAAATGGCTGAGAATAGCAGCGTTCGTAGGGTTAGTCTGAGAATAAGGCGGAATGGCAGGTACAAGGTGCTTAAACAGCTCCCGACGTAGAGGAAGCCTTATGAAAACCTTGGCTAGTTATTACATGGCCATAAATGCAGGGCGGAGCAGGGAGCACAGAGCGACAGTGAAGAATTAGTAAGATGTCGTCCAGCAGAGAAGGAAGAGGGCATTCCGGGTAGAAGGGTCAGCATGGGCTACGGCATAGAAGCACAGAGGCAGGTCTAGGGCCACCAGGCGTACTGGACATTTGAGACAGCAAAGGGTGGATTAGGACCCCGCTGTGGACCTCCCGGAAGGAACCAGACTTTA
The DNA here is from genome assembly GCA_963575035.1 of Avahi laniger. Classification (NCBI taxonomy): domain Eukaryota; kingdom Metazoa; phylum Chordata; class Mammalia; order Primates; family Indriidae; genus Avahi; species Avahi laniger. The sequence goes on along the minus strand of CAUYSK010003475.1, from coordinate 6,149 downwards.
TTTTGTGGGCTAAAAGTTGCTATTTCCACAGTCCCATTCTATCACCCTGTTACCAGCTACTTCTTGTTCTTCCTAAAACTCCATATAAATTGGCTTGCCTTTTTCCGCTTGGCTTTCGCTAAGCAATATAATGTCCATGAAATTAGAAGTTTGATGTGCAAACCTTATGCTTACATATTTTTCTGATTAGCATTTAAATAAATGCATAACCATTAGACATTTTAAAATACCTTTGTCTACCTAAAATTATCTCCTGAATGCCACTCGAGGAAGCCTTTTAAAGGCAAGATTTCTAAGCAAGGGTCAAATGTTTATTTAGAAAGGAATAAAGAAAAGCAAAGTAGTTTGCTCACCATTTGTTCCTCCACCGTCTGTGGAATATTGACTCCAGCTCAAACCTCACCCACCACCTTCTCCCCAAATCCTGATTGTTTGGGGTAAGGACACCTGCTGGGGTCGGGGGAGTCAGATACCATGCTCAAGCATGCACTGCCCTCTGCTGGTGAGGAGACGAACTACCTCACAGGAGAAGAGTTTGCTGGTCTGCGCCAGATTTTAATTTGTATTCTGTTCTCACCTCTTCCACTCTCTAGACCCCAGTGAAAGCAATAATGAGGGTCCCTCAGGCTGTTTTTATCCTTTTTGAAGAGGTCATGCATTCATATAATTCAAAATGCAAAGGCACGAAAGTGTCTACGGTGAAATCGTTTCCCACCTTTCCCCAGCAAACAGCCCCCTCCGCAGAGGAAACACTGTAACCACTTTCTTATGTATCTTTCCCCAACCCCTTCCCATATTTCAAAAACCATAGCAGAAATCCCTTATCTCCCACAGTAAAGCCATCCAGACTAAGTAACAAGTTTAACACCGATTTTATTGCGGACTGTACTATACGTGATCAATAATAACAAAAACAAAATGAAATAAATTTGTTACCAAGACACATACAACGTTTAGGAGACGAGATCTTTTTAAAACAGGGAGTCTGTAACCCAAAATCACAGCTAGATAGGAGGAATCATTTCTGGTGTTCTGTAACACCAGGGGGAGACTGTGGTTTTATGTGTATACTTTGTATACATATAAAACAATAACTTGTTTTATATATATTTCCAAACAGCTGAAAGAGAGGATTTTGAATGTTCCCAACACACAGAAATGGTGAATGTTTGAGGTGATGACGATAGGCTCATTACCCTGAAGTGATCATCACACATTGTACCCATGTGTCGAAAGATCACTTTGTACCCCATAAGTACGTACAATTATTACGTGTCAATTAAAACTATAAAGAAATAAACTTTTTAAAAAATTTAATTAAAAATTAGAAAAAAGAAACAAGGAGTGGTAGAGAGAAGAAATATTACCTTGGCAGGGGGGAAAGAGAGTTGGAAATCACAGGTCAAATCGAATTGTTAGCAATGAGGTCGCAATGACACAAGGCACGCCGGGATTGGAGGGAGGGTGAAAGGGGGCGTTCTCATCCTGCAGATTTTATTTGTAATTTTTTATTCACATTTTCTAATACAGGACTGCACCCAGGCACACTTCTTGGAAACATGTATATGTGGCTTTCATAGGACTTTGTATAAAACAGTGGTCCGGATCTCAGGTTTTGGCATCAACAGACCTAGGTTTGAGTCTTGGGTTTGATTCTTATGTGACCTGGGGTTGAGCCTCAGTTTCCTTATCTGTAAAATGGAAACAATCTTAAGCCTCATTTTATGAAGTTGTTTCAATGTTGAGTACTTAGAAGGCAGCATTGTTGTTATTCAAAAGCTAAATATGGGTCCCAGGAAATCCTTTCTCAGACATCCGACGGGACCAGAGTTTTCACTGCCCCGCGACAGGGAGGAGCTGAAAGGAGCAGCAGGTGGCAGAGCGCTGGAGAGCACGTCCACACGCGGCTGCCCAGCCCTCGAAGGGGCTGTGGGGTGTGCCCGGAGCAAGATCAAGGTGGGGGGAGGAGAGGACACTAGAGCCCAGGGGTCAGGCTATGGGTTGGCCTCGGAGTGGCTCTCAGTCACGCAGGGGTGTCAGGTGGTGTCGGACTTGACGCTGGCGACCCACATGTCCGAGAAGAGCAGAGGGCCATTGGCAATGGGAGCCCTAGAGGCAGGCAGGGCAGAAATCCTTTGGGACAGCCACCCTCCAGCGCTGAGATTTTCGACTTTCCCCCTGGGGAGCGAGAGCTGAAAGCAGCCAGGGGACTGGATGAGCAGAGTCCCCCTCCCAAGGCTGGAGCAGGTGAGAGTCCCGTCGGGGTCAGCGACCCGTCTACTCCGAGTGGGAGCCGAGGCTGAGACCTGGCCGCCTGTCCTGGGCTGGCACCTGGCCTCACTCGGCCCAGTGCCCAGGGCTGGGGGTGCAGCAGTGACTGAGACGGGGTTAGGGGGTTGCACGGGGAGCTCCTGGTCTCCTGCAGACGTGTCCCCAGAAAACGGGAGCACCGAGTGCTGAGCTCCAAGTGAGGGGTGAGCACAGGCAGGCTGTAGCCTGGACTCAGAGGGGAAATGGGGGCTCTGCGTGTGAGTGAATCCTGGAAGGCCGAGACGAAGGGACAGGGAGGAGCTACCCAGGTCTAGATAAAGAAGGCTACGGAAGCTATTCGGGGCAGAGGGGAGGCTTGCAGAAAGCCCCGGAGGTTGGCAAAAACATCATGCTTTGGAGAGATTGACAAGTAATGCAGTCTGGCCGGAGGTAAAACATTGGCTTGGGAGGGACAGTCAGAGATCGAGGCTGCAGGGAGATAAGGGGGTATGAAAGAGAGCCATACAGAGCCTTGCAACCGGGATTAAACGTTTGCACTCTGCCCTGAGATGAGGCGGTGGTGCTTGTTTTTGTAATTGAGGTGAAATGCGCATGAAACACAATTAGTCATTCACATAGACCATTTCTGTGTGTGTGCGTGTACTTAGCGCGTTCACCATGTTGTGATCAACTAACACCTCTATCTAGTTCCAAAACTTGTTCATCACCCCAAAAGAAAACTCTATACCCATTAAGCAGTCACCCCCCAGTCCCTCTCCCCCCAGCCCCCGGCCAGCACCAATCAGCATTCCGTCTCTATGGATTTACCTCTTCTGGACATTTGCTATAAGTGGAACTGTACAATACTGCATGTGACCTTTGGGGTCTGGCTTCTTTCACTGAGCATGTTTTTGGGGTTCACTCCTGTTGTGGCGTGTGTCAGTCCTTCATTCCTTTTTATGGCTCAATAATATTCCATCGTGTGGATGGACCACATTTTTACTCACCCATTCACCTGTTGAGCGAAGGGACCAGATTCAGGTTCTGTGAGGATTCGCTTGGCTGCAGAGAGGAGGCAGGCTTGGGGCCAGGTGAGGATGGAGTCAGGAGGGAAATGAGGTGCTGTGCAAGAGAAAGACGGGGGTGATCTGAGCAAATCCGGCGTCAGTGACCGAGGAGAAAGAGGAAGACATGGAGGCTCAGTCTTCCGCCAAGCGCTCACACCCTGTGCCTGTTGAACGCCTTTGGCTCTGGCAGCTGAGAGAGGCTGGAGCGGGCAGGGTCTGGCCTTCGGAAGCTCCCTTGTCCTGCAGAATCCTCCCTAAGGGGATCCCACCACGCCCACTTCCCGTCGACCAAAGCCACCTGCCTGTCACCGCCTCCATCTGCCGTCGTCCCGGAGTCAGACCCACATCCCGATTTCTCAGCGTCTCCCTGCACCGTATCTGGGTGACATCTCAATTCAGACCTCGGCCGAAAGCCCAGTCTGCCCCGTGGCCAATCTCCCTGTGGTCAATGCTCCCCATTTTCATCTCGGTTGCTCGGGATGCTCCAAAGCCAGGACCCTGAGTACACTCCGTAAATACGAGGGTGAGCAAGAGAAGGGACGGGTTCATCTTTGGACTGGGGGCATTAAAAACTAAATTGCCAGCATCTGTATAAGTAATTGGAACCTGTCTGTCAAAAAGGCAGATTCAGAGGGCGGCAGCAGAGAGTAACTTTGTTCGTTCTCCCAATGACCCTTCCAGCATGTTCCCCGTCATTTCTCTTCTCCGGGCGAAAGCTGCGTTTTCATAGGTCTTCTGGTCCTGAGAAGTGCAGTTCAGCCTAAAAATCACAGAACTCTAAGCTTTATTCATTTCAAAACTTCACCTCTCCCTTTGGGCTGGAAATTCTGCAGTGAAGAAGGACCAGGGGAAAGGGCAGGGGAGTCCAGATTGCCTGGGTTGTTACGCTACAGAATGTGCAGAATACTGATTATTTTTCTCTAATCGTGGCCAAAGTCTCCTAAGCCTATCTGATCTTGACTCTCCCCCTTTGCTGGGGTCCTATCAGCAAAGTTCTATCTTTTCTGGGCTGGGGACGCTTCTAAGGGGACCTACTGTTGTCTGCTGCTTGCAGGGTGCACAACCTGGGAAACAGGAATCTTCCCTCGCCCTCATCCGTCACAGGATGCTCACTTTCAACATCTTCTTTTTCTGTCTTTGCTCTGCCCCCAGGCAAGCAGGCAGCACCCAGTCTGATCTTACTATTACTCTTCTCTTGGTGAGCATCAAATCCAGCCACTCTTCCCCAAGCCTCAAAAGAAAGACACCTGCCAGGTCACCAAGAGTTCCCTCGAAGCTCTCCTCTCTGTGCCTGACGTGAGGGCGATACACCTTCTCCCTCCCTGTGACAGCTCCCCCCTTCCCCACCAGGGCAGCCCTTCCTGCCAGCCTCTTTGACAGCCCAGTGGGTTCTTTGCCTTCTCACATGTGAGCTGGAGGTGGGGGCAGGGCTTAAACTGGAGGAGCTACGTAGATGGTGGCAGATGGTGCCGTTGGTACCCTCTCCCAGGCCGGCAGCACTTGCCACCCTGTGCCCGTGGTGACTTCCTACTGCAAGCCCCTGCCCACCTCTTCACCTGAAGCCTTTCCCTGGTGCTATGTGAGCAGGCTGGAGTGCTGGAGATGCGGTGTACCTGGGAGCAGCCCTCGGCCAACAAGCCATGGGAGTTGAGGATAAATACCCCAGCTCCCTCTCTCTCCGGGTGTGTTCTGCTCTCTGTCTCTAAAACCTCCTGCGGACGGCACCCAATACGCACAGTGAAGCCCTTTCCTCCGTAAACTCGCATCAATTCCTTCCCTTCCTCCTGTCTCACTTTCCCACCGGTGCAGCCTGGGGTGGCCCCCCAGACGAGCCAAACTTCAAGAGACACTCGTAGCTTTGCTTGGTTTCTGCTTTTGCAGAATCCGATCTCAATCAATAGCCAAGTATCTCCCTTTAGGAAGTGGGTGTGTTCAGCCCCTATTGTCAGGTTCTTAGCTCAGGGGACCTCTGATGAAACTCCAGGACCACAGAAGAAGTTGAATTCAATCGTTCGTTGCACACTATTTACAAAGTGCATTTAGGTAAGTCAGGGTTTCAACCTTAGCACTAGTGACATTTTGGACTAGATATTTCCTTGGGGTGGGGGCTGTCTCGTGCCATGTAGAATGTTTAACAGCATCCCTGGCTTCTACTCCCCAGGGGTACCCACCTAGTTAGGACGACCATGTCTCCAGACATTGCCAATGTCTCCCGGGGGGCAAAACTGCCCCTAGTTGGGAACCACTGATGTTACTCATCTGCCGTCATTTAGTGTAAGCAGAAATCCAAAGAGTGAAGGATGACGATGACGAAGATGATGATGGTGATGGCGATGATGATGATGGTGATGATGATGATAGCGACAATCGTGCCGCCGATAATGAAACTGGAACATACAACAAAACATGCAAACGATGTGGCCAGACTTGCTCAGGTGGCCCTGGAATTTGATTCCAGACTTAACCTCATTCCCAAAGCTCGTGACATAGACTAGAAATATTAAGCCCGATTCGTAGACAAGAAACCTCAGAAAAACCACAGGCCCTCCGTGAAAGTGACAAAGCTGAGAATGAAACCAATCGGATCTTCCTGATCTCCAAGCCAGGTGCTCTTCCTAGAGCATCACTCCTTATCCCACGTCAGGGAGAACAAAGGGCTACGGTGCGGTTTTTTGTTTGTTTGTTTGTTTGTTTTTGAGACAGAGTCTCACTCTGTTGCCTGGGCTAGAGTGCCGTGGCGTCAGCCTAGCTCACAGCAACCTCAAACTCCTGGGCTCAAGCGATCCTTCTGCCTCAGCCTCCCGAGTAGCTGGGACTGCAGACATGCACCAC
>CAUYSK010003473.1:0-35849 GCA_963575035.1 Avahi laniger | reverse complement strand
TTTTGGCTATTATTCTGCCTTCTTTTGCAAAGTTTCTGTTCATCTCCTTTGCCCACTTTTTGATAGGGCTGTTTGATTTTTTCTTGCTGATTTTTCTGAGTTCTAAATAGATTCTGGTTATCAGCCCTCTGTTGGATTTGTAGCATGCGAAAATTTTCTCCCATTCTGTGGGTTGCCTGTTTGGTCTTGTGACAGTTTCTTTGGCTGTGCAGAAAGTTTTTAATTTGATCAAGTCCATTTATTTATTTTTGTTGTTGCTGTAATTGCCTTTGGGGTCTTCTTCATAAATTCTTTGCCTAGGCCAATGTCTAGAAGAATATTTCCAACTTCTTCCTCTAGAATTCTAATAGTTTCACTCCTTAGGTTTGGATCTGTGATCCAGCGTGAGTTGATTTTTGTGAGAGGTGAGAGGTGTGGACCCAGATTCAGTCTTCTACATGTGACTATCCAGTTTTCCCAGCACCATTTATTGAATAAAGGTTCTTTTCCCCAGTGTATGTTTCTGTCTGGTTTGTCAAAGATTAGATGGCTATATGTGGACGGTTTTATATCTGGGTTCTCAGTTCTGTTCCACTGGCCAATGGCTCTGTTTTTGTGCCAGTACCAAGCTTATTTTAATATTACAGCTTTGTAAATGATATTGGCCAAATTAAGTACAACTGAAGGTCATTGTCCATCATGTAGGCTGTAAATTTCCACACTTTTTAAATGATATATCTGTGCCCTCAGAGGAGGACATTTTTGCCCTGACTCATGATTATACCTGCATCAACAAAATCAAGTCTTATAAATAGAAAATTTCAGAAATATGTGCCAACCCATTTTCCTGAGGGTGCCTATACTTTTGCCCCCTTCTCTTCTCTTACTCTATTGCAAAAGCACTTTGATTAACCTTTGCCATTTAACCTGATTAACATGTTAAAATAGAATTAAGAAGGGAAATGTAAAGAAATTGCATTTAATAATTATTGAAAACTGTTTTTATGTGTATGTTTCAAAAAAACATTTTTTTGCAAGAGTTGAGTTTGACAAAAATCAGTATTCTTTAGAGTTTACAACTGGAAATCTTGAACGGCCATCTACTCTAACAAATCCTTTTTTTGCAAAAAAAGCTTTAAATTTATAATTATCAATATGTTTTAAAATGTAAATATACTTGGAAGACATCACACATTAACTTGAATTCTTATTAATATATAAATTATTGTCATAAGATTTTATCAGAACAGTTGTAATGAATGGAAGAACACTTAGTACTAGAGAACTATTAATGGTAAGATGAAACAAATGCTGAAAACAATGTTATAATTTTTCTCAAGGCTAAAGTCAGCTGATAATATTAAAAATACTATTAAATATTAACTGTTTATTGACAATTTGACAAGTTATCCAAAAACAAATGAAAATGCCCATCTGAAATTTTTAACAGGTTTACCTTTAGGAAAAACTTGTTTTTCCTCCACAAGTCTAACATAATCTTATTTTGTATAAAATTGTTACAGCCAGAAAAAAAATTGAGTATGTTTAACTGACACTTGTAATTAAAGTTATTTTGGCAGAAGTGTTTTGAGAGGCATCAAATTCTATTTGTGAAAATCTGACTTTGAGCTAAAATATGATATGAATTTGCTTTCAAATACAGTTTCTCTTTTTGAACAATAGGAATTATCCATGGAATCTGGAATTGATCCTGGCCAGGAATATGGACAAGATTATTACAGTTATGAGCATGGGTACATCTTCAGATTTTTTTATTCAGAATCTTCCTGTAGTATTTATTAATAATAGGAAGTTATTAATTGATTATTACTAACATTTGCTTTTAGATGTCATTTTATTAGTTTAATATTTAAAAATAAGTAATGTATCTAGCTTTGATTTCAATGACGTTTTAACTATTTTTCTATATTGAGTTCTGTATTGATGTTTTATATTGATGTTGACTACAATTCTAGAAATGTGGTAAAATTACTCAAAACTATTTCAATGGAAAAATAGAAGTCAAACATATTTGCTCAATTCCTGAATTCACCATTTATTTTATATGAGATGTTTAACATTTTATCTAATCAGTCAGCCTAAAGTTTTCCCCCCCGAGAGCAATTAAGAAGCAGAAAACATACTTTAGAATTCAGTAATAAGTAGTTCAAAAGTCACTTATATACATAAGTTAATTGCTTTCAAAAATAACAGCAGAAAAATGTGAATACCATTACAGACCATGTCTGAAGCAAACTTTTTTGCTATAAAGATATAGATTTTATGTTCTGAATGAGCTATTAAACACTTTTGGAAAGAACCTATTTATGTGGCCTGGGTTCTTCAGTTAATTAAGAAGCAATATGCCTTTTTCCTCATTCTAATATCTCCTAAAACTTATATCTGAAATAACTCTCTTTATTGTTATTCCAGGGCACCATTATGGCAAAAATCATTGGTCATCAGGTAGTAGTTCTTACTCTATAGTTTTGTAACTAATTTGCAAAAAGCCTAATAGGTGCTGTATAAATATCTGTTGATTTAATGACCAAAGAAAATGAAGAAAACAGAGCCCATCATGGTAGATTCTACTCAGGATCACGTGACAAGAGTGTTTAAAGTTATAAGTTTATATTACAGGTATGAAATGCCTCAGTATGGAAGTCGCCGCCGATTGTTACCACCGGCTGGACAGGAGGAATATGGTGAGATGGTTGGTGAAGCTGAGGAGGAGTATAAGGAGGAAGAGGTAATTTTATTATGTGTAGTAATATTCCAAGAACAGTATTTTTTAACCCTATATGACTAGCAGGCTATAGAGCATTTCAGCTTTTAGAAATCCTATTCATTTGCTTTGCATAGAAATTTAACAAATGCTGACCATTTCATTGCCTTGTCTATGAAGGAAAATTAACTTTTAATAGTTTAGTTTATTTCCTTCTATAAGATGTCAAACATTTGGAAAAACTTACAATAAAATTTTCCAAAATTCTAAATTTTGCTCCATAAAGATAATATTATAATCAAATATATTTTTAAAGTTCTGCAACACAATGGCTACTTTTGTTCCCATGTTATCTAGCATAACTAAAAATCATGAAAAATATAATCCGTTTTTTGATTATCAGAGAAAAATAAAATATTTCCTCTAATAGTTTTGAAGGAATTATGTTTAATTCGTGTTTAAATTAGCATGAATCATTTCTATTAAATTCTTATACTTTGCCTGCAATATTTACTTGGCAAATTTATCCCAAAACAACAAAAACAACAATAAACATCACTGTAGCTTTAACATGTTCAGAATTTAACAAAATAGTCAAATTTCTCATAGGATATGATAAATCATGACATGTTTATAATTATTTAAAATTCTTACACTTTAAAGGAAATACATAAAGCTATCAAGTAAAGTTCTAGGAATAGGAGAGAGAAGAAGCATTGATTATTTCTTTTTTTCTTTGATCTAAGATGCAAAATAAACTTTGAATACCAAAATCTATTAATTTCCCCCCTTTTTTGTCATATTATAACTACCCCCAAGTTGACACCTCAATTGCATTTTCACAATTTTCAGGAAAAGCCAAAGAAAATTATAAAACCAAAAGTTGAAATTAGAGAGCCTAGTGAGGAGGAAGAAGTAGTCGTAACTATTGAAAAACCACCAGCAGTTGAGCCTACATACAAAACATGGAAGAGAGCCAGGATATTCCCAATGATATTTAAGAAAGTTAGAGGACTAGCTGATAAAAGAGGCATCGTGGACCTTGAAAGAGAAGAGTGGGAGAGACAGCTGGAGGAAGAAGAAAAAGATTATTTGAAACTAACTCTTGACCAAGACGAAGCTACAGAAAGCACTGTGGAATCAGAGGAGGAGTCCTCCAGTGATTACACTGAATACAGCGAGGAAGAATCTGAGTTCAGTGAGTCTGAGACTACAGAAGAGGAATCTGAGTCAGAGACACCCTCTGAGGAAGAGGAGAGTTCTACCCCTGAATCAGAAGAATCTGAATCTACAGAGTCCGAAGGAGAAAAAGCAAGGAAGAATATTGTGCTTGCAAGAAGACGACCCATTGCTGAGGAGGTCAAGGAAGTCAAGGGTGGAAAAAAGGAAGCAGCTGAAGCACAAGCAGCACAACCTGAGATGGAAGAAGAACACCCAGAAGAAGAAGCAGAAAGTGAACTGGTCCCTGTGGAAGAATCTACAGACCTTGAAGCTCAAGATGTCCCCGAGGAGGGCAGTGTAGAATCAGCTTCAGCGGAAGGCGGCGTGGAAAGTGAGGAGGAATCAGAATCGGAATCTGGCAATAGTAGCAGTAGTAGCGAAAGTCAGTCTGGAGGTCCGTGGGGCTTTCAGGTGCCAGAATACAACAGAAGCAAGAGGACAAACCAAAGGAAGTCCCCAGGAGCAAGCTCTGAAGGTTACAACACTGCACTTTAAAAGAGATCACAGTAGGTGGGGGTTTTGCAGTGATGAGTGCCCTTGTGTGCAGTGCCTTCTGTGTGCTCTCTGAAATCCACTTGAGGGGTAGAAAGTTGATCATGATTTTCAAAGGACTTAAGATCAGAAGCATGCCAGAAGTGAATATATATACTATCCAAATAGATTTGTATATTAGAATGTATTAAAAGTGACTAATCCTTCTTACATTACTAAATTGGAACACATGGAATCAACTTATCAATATTTACTATTTTCTGGTGAAATTTTATAAATGCACTGTGTCATTAAGTATTATTGGCAATGCCCTGTCTATTGGAATGAATAGGATGAATATATATATATATATATTCATATATATGTGTATATATAACGGTTTTTATATCGTCTTTTAAAATAAATACTGGCGCAAGCTGCAACAAATTATCTCTAATAGTCCACTTTTGCATATATGTACATTTCAACTGGAAAAGGTATTATCAAAGGTATCATGAACATGTTCAAATAAGTTTGTATCTGCCAATTTCAAATAATAGAAGTTAAATAATATTGAAAACAATAAAAGTTATTACCAATTATTTTCTGTTAAAGTAGATTTTAAAAAATGAATTATAGCAGTTATGAAATTTTTTCTGGGTAAGAAAACACAAAAATTTCTAAAAATTAGAAAGCATGGATTACTCAGTGTAAAATGTTAATATTTATAGCTCGCATATCCCCAAAATGCAATACTCTTTTGAGAAGAACATAATATAGTTTAACCTTTGCTCCTTGCCATTTTAAATGTTGATTGGTAAAAGGAAAATGAACTGGTGAAAATGTCCATTGTATTCCAGTTGCTTAAAGAAAGAAAGTCCAGAATAATCAGCTTTCAGTTTTGTGTATTACTAAGTGAATTATGGAAGTTAAGAAAATATTTTCTTTAAAGTTAACAAATATCTAAGTGGGATACCCAGAAAATAAGGGTCCTTCAAGTGAATAATACATTAAATTATACAAAAGTTTTGGCTAACAATGGAGAGTAAATTAAAAATTAGAATCATATGAGTTTAAATTTTTTTAAAATATTGGAAATAGAAGCATTAATATGAACACAATATACTAATTCTATTCATTCCTTTCAGTTTAACTTTCCTGAATAGCGTAGCAGCTGGCAAACGATGGATCAGTTCCTTAGAGATATATATAGAGTTGGTGCAAATAAACTGATGTTAATAAAGAGTTGATTCCTTCTATCTCTCTTGAATTAAGTTTGGTGGCTTTCTAAATGCCATTGTTTTGGATTTCACAGACATTGTAATGTTTGCCTTTTTAATTCCTTTGATAATAACTTACTTTTTTTTTTATTTTGTCAGTGGGCAAGAAAAAGAATGATCAAATTAGTTGTCAATCGAGAGTATGAAACTAGCTCAACTGGAGAAGAAAGCACTACTGAATGTCAGAGGAACTGTCTTCACAATCCTAATATCCACAGTAATATCAACGGCAATATATATATTGCACAGAATGGTTCTGTGGTGAGAACCCGCCGTGCCTGCCTCACTGATAACTTAAAAGTTTCTTCGCCTGTCCGATTGGGGAGGCACTTTAAGAAACTAGACAAGTTGGCAGTGACACATGAGGAGAATGTACCCCTGAACACATTATCAAAGGGGCCGTTTTCTACTGAGAAAGTAAACACAAGACCAACTCTGGTTACATTTACCCCTTGCCCTGTGGGGACTGAAAGTATAGCAGGGAAGCCATTGGGGAACAGACTGAAAAGCACAGTTGAACAGGAGTCCATGATTGACAGTAAGAACATCAAGGAGGCTTTGGAATTCCATAGTGACCACACACAGTCAGATGATGAAGAGCTTTGGATGGGCCCCTGGAACAACCTTCATATACCAATGACGAAACTGTGACTGATTTTTTAAAAAGTTATGTTAATTTTTACTTCAGTTTTTAATAAACTGTGCTTTTTACTGTCACTGAGAAAACAATGTATGGAATTTATATCATGCACACAAGCTAAAACCTTGAACAATATGCTTTAAAATTTAAAAAGAGACAGATTTGCACTCACATTTGTATCAATTATTATAATTGTTTTTTTTCCAGAAAATCTTTTTGGACAGATTCTTGATTCACTAAATAACATATCATCTAAATATTTAGCTGTTTTATGGGGTCTTGATTTTTTTTTCATTTTAATAAATGAAATAATTTACTAAGTAATCATTTATATTTTGTTGGTTAACATAGATTACATTTCATTTCTAGCTTCACAGAACCTTTCTGGTACACGTAATTTTACATTCCATAGGCAAATGGGAAAAAAAATATTCGGCGATTTTTATAGTTAATGAGTTTGTACAGTTGCTGTCTGTACTGTTCTGGCTTTTTATAAATGAAAGATGGAATTGCAGAGTAATAGTAAATGTGGGAAGCACCTGTAAGTTATTTTAAATCATGAACTTATTTTCCTTATTGTCCAAAATAAAGTTTTTCATATTTTTACATACACACACACACACACACACACACACATGCACAATTTTCAAAGAACACTTGAAGTTATACTTCATACCCCTTTTTATCAATATTATTTACAATCTTCCCTGGTGCCCCACTAAACATTCTTTCCATATCAAATATAAGAAATAATTTAGTTTAGTCACTTGAAGTTAAAAACTTTTTGGAGCAACACAGAATTCTCACCCTTAACAAAAGCTTACTGAGAAGTGGGAAATGGTCAAATAGACAATAATGCATCTAGACCAACAGTTTCAGTATGGAAAACATGGTAAGGTCAGGGAGGTCTCACATTAATGTCATTGGACATGAATAGTTTCTAAACTCAGCATAAAGGAACTTGTCAGGGTCAAGACTTTATGTAATATGAGAATGCCTATAAAGGCTATAAATCCATAATTTCAAATGTATTATTGCATTTAACTTCTTTCATTTTCAGCTTATTTATGGAATATTTTAGTGCACACATATTGATGTGCTTAAAGTCCAGAGCCAGAAAACGTGATTGCCTGGGCATTTTTTAATCAAGGAACACAGTCTTGATTTTTTACCATTGCACAAAGCACAGTCTTTCACCATTAACAGAAGTGAAAACATAATATTTTTTTAAAAAATTGTCTTGTGTGTTGCATACTTTCCAGATGTAAAAAAAATGAAACAATATAGATTAAGAGATTCAGAATTCTATTGAATATGACTTAGTATGATATAGATATAGCTCACCTCAAATTTTGCACAGTATTGACCAAGTTCAGATTTAATGAAATTCCCACATGCATGCAGATTCTCTCATTGAAGGATTGAATAATGCAGTATTATTTATTCTCCCTTACATATTTCACATTTTAAAAAATAGTTTTTTATATGCTATTTCCTTTTTCCAAAGTGAATGAATTGCATTAACATAAAATTGCCAACTTATATGAATAGTATATTTTTATTTCAGATTTCCAAAAGTATTTGGAATCACATACAGTAACATCTCATTTACCTAATTTTATTGAAAATTAATGCATCCTATACTCTTGCTAGAAAAACTGTCAGCATTAACTAGGAGCTTATTAGAAACATAGAATCATGCCCATATCCCCAGGCCTACTAAACAAGAGTCCACATTTTCATAAGACCCTAAGGTGGTTTATGCGCATATTAAATTTTGAGAAGCAATGATCTATACTATTGGATTCCAGGGTTTACTCCTTCAAGCACCAAAGTAATTGTTTTCAGTATAAAATATTTTGTATAGAAATTAGATTTAGAATATTATATTTCCATACTGGCTCAGAATCACTGAATATAATTTAATGATGCCCCAGGTTCATCTCAACCAGCATCCCATGATATTCTCTTTGCATACATCTTTAGGTAATTTTTCTGCCTTTAATTTCCAGCTGTGATATTTAACTTATGTTGTTGTGCCTTTCTCAAATTTTTTTTCTTTCAGTCTGTGTCTTCTAATATCCTCGTGAGAAAGTTTGTGATTTTTGTTTGTTTGTTTTGCTTGTTCTTATTTTTAAAATCATTAAACCTGAGTTGGAGATCGGGTAGGTGGATTCAAGCAAAAATTTTGTGATTCTCAGAAGCTTTCTTTGGTCACTATTGGGATATGTGCACTGTTTTGGAAATCTGATGTTGGCAGAAGACTAATGCTCTGATATATGAGGTGTCACTGTATTTTAGAGTACAATTTTTATAAGAAAATTAAAAAAATTACAAGCTACTTAGAAGACACATTTCAGCAATTTCAAGTAAAAAAAATCATTTCATTAAAAAAAAATCATGAGGTTAGTCTATCCCTTAGTTAATGGAGACAGTATAAAGAGAAGCAGGATTTATGCAGAGCAACCAAATCAAATATTTGGTTAGTATATTTTAGGGTAAAGTATGCACAGTAGTAAAAATATTCCTAACTAAATAAGTCTGGACCAATTAGTTACTTTGATAGGACTTCCACTATCTTATAAATCCATGACTCAGGATTAAAGCTGTGGAACCCAGGGGAAATACCCAAGTATGTTTAATCTTAAGAATACTTCATATAAATGATGTTTCTGTGTAAATGTTTATAAAGAAATTGGTGAGTTTTCTTCCTAAAAAGGCATAGGAATTTTTTCTTGTTGTTGTTCTCAATCAGCACCTGCTTTCAATCAGGCAGAAGAAGCAGCAGATCTTGGCTGATTAAGATGAGAACAAACTTTTAAATGACTGTAATATTGCTAAACCTATTGCTTTCAGAATGTCTTGTGGTCATTAAGCGAAAGAATGAGTAAATATAGTCAGAGTGACATAGGACATTTGTGACTCAACCATCAAATTACAGATGCTAATCTCTTTCTAGACTTGTCTTTTTCATTAATTATGGACTCCAAGAGTTCTCATAGAATTGCAGCTGTAGGTTGGCCAAGAGCATCTTTTTAAAATACAGGAAAAAATGTTTTCCTTGCATTTTACATGCGACATGTCATTCATGTTATTAGACTACATTGTTAACAGGGATGTTAAAACATGCTATTACTCTAAATGGTTCCTCCAAATGAGATATGGTGGCTAATATTAAAATATTGTTTCATAACATTTATGTATCATAGAACCAGAAATAATTGAATATTAATTCTTGAGTGAAGACTTTTTTTTTCTTTTATTTCATTAGTCTAGCTTTTTCTCTTGCTCTGCTTCACCTTCCACACTTTATACCTTAAGTGGGACTTAAATACCACTTTAATTAATTAGTAAAATAGGCAGAAAGTTCTAAAATTTATTCTCAGGGCAGATGCCTATTGGTGCCTGCAAATAACACAGCGATAAGGTTGAGGGATAGGTTCAAAATAATACTTAGTACCTCTACTTTTTATTGATAGTTTCTCCCTCTTTTAAAATGATATGTGAATTTTTTGTCCTATTTTTTCTCTTGTTAATGCATTAGTTGAACTTGATCTCTATCATAACAATCTTTACTTTTAGATTGATATTTTTTCATTGCAATCTACTTTAAATTTATGGTAAGTTAACCACGTGTATGGAAGACTTGGATATTGTCTATAGTTTAAAAAATTATCAACACATTCATTGCTTTCCCAACTTCTTTACCCAAACATCTGTTCTTCCTTAACAAATATTTATGTTACTGTATTAAGAATCTGAATTAGAAAATTTAAGTCAAAATGCATTGTTATCACTACACGATGTTTCAAAAATAAATTTCCATTTGAAAAAATTAATTCTCATTATTCTACCAGGTGGAGATAAAAGTCAGTAACTATTTTCCCATTTATACATTTAATATTTCAACTCAATAATAAAAAGAAAAGTTTGCTCTGCAAACTCTTTATCTTAGTACAATGAGGAGGAAAGTGTATTTTAAAACTCCTATCCAGTCTCTTGTTACTTCTGTCATGTACTTGTGCCACCAAGTTCTAAGAAGAGTGGCAACTGTGTTTCCTATCATACCACATTTTCATTTACATAAAAATTTATAATCACATAAACACAAAAGTTTTCACATGTAATCAGGCAGTTATGTTCATAAAAATGCTAAATGACAGCATAAATGTGGCAAGAAGTATAGCCAACCTGAAATTACATTATTTGTCTTATAGTTGAGCCTGATGTTTCAGAGACTCATAATTTATATATATACATATACCTATATCTATAGCTCTATATATCTGTCTATGTCAAATGTGCTCCTATTTCTCGGCCACATGCCTCTTACTTAACTTTCTAATGCAATTGATGATTTACTGATTTCAGTTGTGTTTTATGATCAAACAGTCAGGATTGAAAGGAATAAATTTTCCAAAACAACAATCTTGAACTCAGAATTCTTGGCCCTTTGCCTTCTGCTCTGCCTAATGTGGAGCAGAATTGTATCCATCCATGTATTTCTAGTGCCCAACACACCTTGCAAAAATAACAACTGTTGAGGAAAATTAGATTAAACAGAATGCATGAATTCTAGCCCTATATAACCTTGGCACATCATTTTACAATTTATCCTATTAGAAAATAGTAATAACAACGATTTAAGTCCACCTCAATTAAAAGATAAAATCAGATACTTAATCTGAACATATTTTGCCAACTCTATAATGATATAGGTAGAGAATAAAAGATTGCAAATTTGCCTTCATGATCTTCTTCACAGATTTGACCAGATTTTAATATTTTACTGGCTAAATGGTAGTGTAAATCTTATTGATCTGGTTTACATAGTAGATATTCTAAGTTATAAGAAAATTCAATTTTTCCCCATCATACTAATAAAAGTATATGTTTTTTAAAGATAAAAGAAATCCATGGTATTTTTTTGTCTTCTGAATTGGGATTTTGTATAATTAAAAAAAAACAGTGTTAAAAAAAGCATCACACAAAGCCTGGGCTACAAGGACTATTTGGTGGTTTTATGTCTGTGAATACAGGGAAATACTGAAAGGTCTGTCCTAAAATTTGTCATATCTCCATTTAAGTACTTACCTGAAGTACACCTTTAATATAGTGTATCTGATGAATTAAAGTTGACTGTTTCAGATTTGTTGTGAAAGAGACTAAGATTTTATCAAAATCTAGCCTACGCTTAGCGGTTCTTTTTCTCACATCCTAACAGCATAATTATATAAATAAGCACACTGACAAAAGGTGGTTTGAAAATGTCAATATCTGTGACTCTGTATGTCCATACCCCCTTGACTTTCTATTCCCAATCAGATTTTGTTACCTTGCTATCTTCTATAAGAGATCCTGAATTCTCATGGTATAAAAATATCAATTATAGTCCAATGAAGAGAAAAAGGGGCATTTTTAGCCAGCTTAAATATATATAAATAACTCAACATATACTTATATTTAAATTATTTTAGTTACATAGACATATTTAAATTCATATAAATAAAACGATATATCAGTATTAAAATGTTGCTTTTATGAACTCCTACATGTCATATTTTATTTATACTATTGCATTATTCATCAATATTAGAGACTACATATTTTTCCCAAAGTATAGGCGCTCATTTATATATTTTTTAATTTTTTAATTATTATGGGTTATTTATATAAAATCAAAGCAGGCTTTTTTTTTTTTGAATAGTGAAGGGGGAAGAGGGAACCTAAAAGTAAATATTCCTGATATAACAAATGCATGCCTTTTAAAAGTAAGTACGCATACTGTATAACTTTTAAAATTAACCTTTAAAGACTTACTTATGGTAACATGTATATTTGAAACATCATAACTATAATTTATTTGGTGAGTAATAAGTATAGACTAGAAATAAGTATCTAAATAGTATCATTAGGTTAATATCAGGTTCTTACAACTGGGAGACAAGTTTACCCAAAGAACCATTGGTCTTGACAACAGGGCAGAAATAATTTGGGTCCTAACCTACCAACACATGATTATCTAGTCATTTTTCAATGTTTGTATCTATAAGGGAACTTGGAGGATAAATCTTGGCTCTAGCAATTCTTTCATTACTGTATTACATCAGTCACATCCCAAACTCCCTGATTCAGTTTCCATAATTGCAAAATTAGTTTGTATGTAAGTATCCCAGGGCCTTTTGAGTAGAAGCTGAAATAATGGGCGCAATATTCCCTTGAAACAAGCAAGATTTACAAGTGCAACTGTGCTTTACAGAGCAGACTGTTGTGTTCATCTCCTGCCTGTGTTATTTATTTATACCCCATTTCAGAACAAAAAGATCTTAGAATGATTTACAAAAATGCATAGAGTACGAAAGAAGAAATAAGGTTGAAAGAATGACACAAAGGGGAAATAAAGATAGAGAAAGACAGACTTTTAAATGACAGAGATTAGCTACTCTGCAGTTTTGGAGGTTTGAAACAATGCACAGATGTGGTTGTTTAGTTCACTTATAGTGGCAGCCTGGAATAGGCCATTTTATGCCAAGAAGATGTCTTATACTTGGCATAATCCCAATCACCACTTTCAGATTCATTAATAAACTCTTCTTTTAAATGCAAAAAAAAAAAAAGGATAGAGAAAGAGTAAATGTAGAGCTTAGATTAGCATCCAGACTTAAGCACCCATGGTTCTATACATTAGTTATTTAGGCCACAAATATAGCTCTAATCTTCCCAGCTGTCAGATCAAAAAGGAAAATAGGATTAGTTACAAGATTCATAGTGTGCATAAAGTCAGAAAACAATTATTGAAGAAGAGAAGTCAGCCTTGCCTGTTATGAAAACCTGAGAGAAATTTTTCCTAAGGGTCTTTATAAAAAGTACACTATATGATGTATTGGCTTAGTTGTAGACATTCAGATTTTATTTCTTTGCTTTTCAGTTTCTTCTTATGTAGCTTGCAAACATCAGCCTTTTCTCCAGGAGGTCGTCAAGTGTTTTACACTGACTCTGTTGCCCTGTTATCAATGACTTCTACAATATCTGCTGCAAGGATAGATTGTGAGAATATTTTCTACTTTCACTAGAATTCCTTCTTGCCAAAAGATTTATATTAATCCCACTTTAATTAAGTCATTAATCAAAGGCCAGGTTGTAAAGGTCTACAATTTTCACAGCCCTATTGCTGTGCCATTTGCTGATAATGGCGTATATAAATGCAGACCTCTTTCTTTAGAATACAGTGTTTTTCCCCCTTGAAGCTCAAGCCTGAATTTAGGGAACTTTTTTAAACAAATAAAATAGTTTTTTATAAGGTAAGTAAAAATATGAAGAATGTGACATCACCTTAATTGCTTCCTTAATTTAGCCTAATTATGTTCAGTATATACTCATTTTATGTCCGGTATATATTCATTTTATATTCATATATTTGAACTGTCTATAGACAGTGTTATTTCCACTGATGTGCTGGTAAACAGACCTCGAGAAAAATAAATAAAACAAAGAAAATGATTTGCTGTGTTTGCAGATATTTCTGATATAAATACTCCCATCATGGTTGATTTCAAGCTATTAATGGTTTAATGGCCAGTTTGCCAAATTCTTGAAAATTTAGTAATTGGCTTTCACAAACCAGTATGGACTTGGTTTACATGTGTTTTACTAGTGCAATTATTAATAATACCTACTTTCACTCTAAAAAAACCAAAAAAAACAAAACCACAAGAACTTTCTCTGGAAGCCAAGAAATACATTACAGGAGTTATGTCTGAAGGATAACAGAAAGTGGTCAAACAGGCAAGTCTTTACATACAATTGGAGACAAAAGGGGACCAAGAAAATTCAGGAAGAGGATGCCAGTCAAGCAGAAAGATCATTTTGTGCAAAGGTCAGACATATAAGACAATCAAATTATGTATTTTAAAAAACTACAAATAATTAAATTTCACATTTCTGTAAAATGCAATGGAGAGGGGTGGGATCAGGAAGTGGAAAGATAAGCCTAGATATTATGCAAGAACTAAATCATTAATGAGCCTATTTCCATCTTATCACATAGACAAAGGGAAATCACTTAAATTTAAATAGAAGAGACAATCACTTGAGAAATGTATATAAAATGAAAGGCAAAATTCATAAGGAAAAAGTTACGAGCAATAGAAAGACGAGAAAATTTCAACATAGAAGACCTGGATTCAAACTTCAGTTTACCAATAAATATACTAATGAGCCTTTTTGTTGTTAAGCCCATGGATCATTTCTCAGTACTATTTACATAGTCTTCTTTTTTCCTGCTTAAGTTAGCACCACTGCTTTTCATACTGTGGATTTCTCTTCTATCTCATCTCTCACCAGCTTTGGATTTTATAGTCTTCTCAGATCCTCCCATTCATTTGGATAACTTAACAAAAAAGGAGCTTAAATAATATTTTGAAAATATTAAATTAATGAACATGTCATTAATATGTAATTCATGTTTTCTCATTCTGCCTAACCACCTAACAGAGAAGTATAGCATAGTGAGTAATCTTAGATTTGAGCGGACCACATGGGTCCAAATCTTGGCTATACTACTACCTAGCTAAATCCTTTATCTGTAAAGTAGGGTAATAATAGTAGTTATCTTGTGAGTTGTTACAAAGATTAAATTAGTTAATTTTTGTAAAGCTTTTGGAATAACTCTTGCATACAGTAAAGGGAATAAAGGGAAGTATGCAGGGGGAAAATCACTTTAAGAGAAAGGAATAGACATAGTGAGAAATCTCATCTAGACAGAAAGAAGAAATAGAAAACCTACTTATTCCATCTTTGGGTGGATTATGTGGTAATATATGCATACAGACATTTCCCCTCTCCTTTTCCCATCCTTGCTCCCAAGTCTATGAATGATGAAGCAATTTAGAACACAGATTTTTTTTTAATCTGGGTCATCATTTATGACATTGAGAACATTTTTATGGGTCAGGGAGGTTGCCAACATGGACAAACTCATCAGAGTAAGGTCAGTAGTTGTATAGGAAGACACCAGCCTGAGATTAGCTCATGGGAGTCCACCCTCAATCACACATTATGTAGAAGATACACAGATGTTCCCTCAAGGACTGTGCAAGAATGTGGAAGAGATGAGAAGGAGTAGGGTGTGGCCTTACTGGGCCCTGAGTTAGGTCATTATGGAAAGACTTAGTTGTTACAAGGAGGAATAGGGCATAGGCAAATGTTGGAGAGAGACTTCCAAGGGATAGGTAGTGCCAGCAGGAGCTGAGGCAGATCTGAGTCAGGAGGGAAAGCCACAACTTCTGGACCAAGCTGAGAAAGCAAGTCACAAGTTCAGTCTCTGAAGACTTTACCATCATAGTTCTACAGGCAGAACAGTGATTAGAGGATAAGGAAAACCATCACCAGAAGCCAGAAAGAACCCAGAGAGTATCAATATCTATACTTGGATCCAAGATCCTGCTTCCACATTACCATGAGCAAAAAAGTTAGCAGCTCTGCAGCATATTCAGACACCATCTTGAGTTGGAAGAGGAGGAGGGGAAAGGAGGGAGCTGAATGTCTAAGCACCTACTAAAAGGTGAACTGTTTAAACCAGAAAAGATTAATATCTTGTTAATCGAAAAGCTTAAATCTTTCCTCTGAGCATCTGGGTTGTGGATTTTGAAAAGGTTTAAATCAACTACAGAAATATAAGGACACTTTTTCTATTCACATTTGCACTATAGCAATCATGCAGGAGGAGATAGCTTTTTCATTTTGTTTGCTTCTGAGAAACAGAATTAAGGACTTTCAAAAGTAGATTACTGCCTAATAATTTTCTTAGGATCCTTATACATGTTCAAAGTTTCTAATTCCATTTGATGCCACAACACAATCTAATTTTAGGTTTCTTTCTGCTTTAATTCACCAAACCTTTGCTCTTCCTCCTTCAGAGAAATAAACATCTCATAAAATACACTCAAAGATGCAGTTGACGTGAGGGAAAAGGTTTTCTTAAGACTCAAAATATATAATTTGCATCCTGACAGCCTCCCAAATGATAGATTTTTCACAGTGGATATTTCATTCATTTATTGGTGTTTGGAATATACTTTTAAGTGGAATAAGAAAAACCTTCATGGAGTTTATAGTCTATTCTGCTATACCAATAGTATGAAATATTTTGAAGAAAAAGAGGACAATCATATATATTTCAGCACTGCAGGATGAGATTTCCTTCTGGTTTGTCTTATAGGTCTAAGTTATCAACTCAAGTGATATGAAATAAAATTCTTAGTAAATTGTGAAGCAGTGTATCAATTTCTATAAATGAAGAAATATACAACACAAATACAATGCCACATTTTTCCAGGGTGTTATTACCATTGACTCCTATGATTGAAAATGTCAATTATAATCTCTCTGTTGAGATCAACTGTCAGACAATGTCCAATAAATGGAGAGGTAATATGTCCCAATTTGCCTTGGATAGTCTGAATTTATGCAAATTACTATTAACTATGCATAATCATTAATTTCACTTTGGATGGTAGATAAATTATGCAGTCACTCTCCAAATTGACATTTCCTCTTAAAGTTGCACAGAAACTTCAAATTTAGCATATTCTGAAGGGAAAGTATTTTATCCTCTCTTCCTTAAATCCTAGCAAGCACACCGTTTCTTATCTCTATTCTAATTCCTGTAATGGCTCCACTCTCCTTTAAGGGATCCATACTTTTGTCACACTGCTTCCTAACTTTACTTCTCCTCCTATGCCAATAACAGGCACCTGGCTCTGTTTATTTTTCTTTAATATACCCCCAAAGGAGTAATTTTTCCATATTGGAAAAATCCCTGACCTAAACCTTCAACATATCTGGCCAAGACTAGACTAATGGATTCCTAATGGGAGTTCCTTGTTCTAGATTTTGTCTCTTTTTAAAAAAACTCTTAATTTGCTGCCATAGTGAATTTAATGAAATATAAATTTATCATCTAACTTTATTTTAAAACACTATCTGTGTTTCTGTGTTTTCTAATTGCTTAAAGAATGCAATCCAATATCATATAGTATTCAACAACTTCTAGAATACAGCTCAATATATCTTTCTAGACATATCTCCCATCTTAATATCCAGGCAGGATTCCTCTTAAAAGACAAGAAACTAACTTTTCAAGGAAAATAAGAGCCGAGAATATTTAGAAGATTTTAGCAAAGTTTTTAGCGGGACAATAATAATTTATATTAATTAGAAAGGGCTTTACATTAGAAATTTGTAGTCTCAATTCTCATTCATAATTGAAATTTCTCATGCCTATAGTGCTGCATCGAAGTAGCAAAATTTCATTTAAGTCAAAAATCCCCCTAGGCAAGGATCATGAATATCTCAGTAGCATTAAATTGATAATGCAATTATCAAAACATCCTTGACTTTCATATTTGCATTTGGCAAAATTCAAAAATTTCCGCAACTTCTGTGTTCTCAGAAAGCCACCAAAAAGCAAAGAGGTGTCACTGTGGCCTGCAAGGGAGATGGTATCCATGGGGGGAGATGTTAAAAATGAGATGTCTGGGCCAAGGCATTTGCAAGTGCTAGAAGGTATAACAGGGATGAGGTGATACCAATTCAGACAAAAAAACAAAAGCCTTTCGAGCCCCCGGCCATCTTTCTCAGGCTAATCCCTCCTCCAATCTTCCCACCAACCCTCATATGATAAAATCAATAGAGAATTCCAGAGGAAAAAAAAACAAATTTAATTGAAGACCTGATGGCTGCCTGAGTTTCAGAGGCTATTTCTCAACACAGAAGTGCCACCTGCCTGAAGCAGTTTCCAAGTGTATCTTTTCATTCCTTTTCTTTTTTTTTTCTTTTTTCTTTTTATTTTTGTTTTTTGGTAACTGAACACCTAACCCATGAAGGCTTTGTGATTTTCTGTCCTAATGTTCCCACTCAGACTTGGTGACTAACAAAGAAAGGGTTCAATAGACCTTGCTTAATCAAATTAAAATGGTATATGCAACTGGCATGGTCTAGTCCCATCTTAATCTTATACAAAGGAATGTCAACTACCTCCTTGGGGAAAACCATATCCTCCAACCCCCACCTGAAAAAAAAGCCCCTGGCTCAATGAGGCCCTAAACTGATAGAGCTTCTTCTAAATATATGGACAAACATGGTTCAATGAAGTTTGGCTAAGCTGAAACACAATAGGGTCCACTGGGCTGCTGCAGGTATTCAAACTCGATGCCAGCTATGCAGAACTGACAATTAATGTGGTCACTCAGTTCAGTGGGCAGAACTTAAGTTCATTCTCAAAGCTCTGGCCAATATTCTCCTTAATAAGAATTGACATACTATTTTTTGTTGACTCTTGGGCAGGAAAATTCTAGGCTAGAAGATAAAAGACATCCCTTTATGCGGCCACAAATTGTGGAAACAATCATACAGCCGATAATATTGTGTGGCGAATTAACGTAAGATACCCATGGTATGGTTCCATTTTCCGATGATCTATAATCCTGATATAGAACTCACTGTGACAGGTTAGACTTGACTCCTGTCCAAAGTTGCTCCATTGGTCTTTCCATAAAGGAGGACACAGTGCATGGGGCCATTCTCCACGGATTGATCACATCATATTTTAGTCCCCTCTGAGGACGATAGATAGGGTCTCTCCACTATTGACATTTTTTAGGTTATAGTGCTACTACTATTCCAGCCGGCTTGGTCTATTCTATACACAATTTTGTGTCCCCTGAAACTCATCTGCATCATGTTTCTGGTTTTCTGGACCATTCACAATCCGCCAATGTTGTACCTTTTCTTATAGAGACTACCCAACAATGATTCAATAGTAAAGATATGTGATGGACAATCTGTGCTCCCTGTCACAAACAGCCACCTGGAATTGTTGAGCATTGGAATGACTTCATCAAAAATCAACTCAAAAATATTCCTAATTATACCTCTTTCATTTCCTCTGGTATTGTTTTTGATAATCAGAAAAGAAAATACCTTAACAAGATAGTTTGATTACTAAATATGGCTGTCCCCACAAAAAGGGTCATCTCCTCTTGGCTGCTTTCTGAATCACGAGCAAAACAAAAGAGGTTTTGGGGAGGCAACTTAAATCTGTTTTAAATTTTGGGATTTAAAATGTTTAAATTTTAGATTTCCTGGATTCGATGTTTGTGTCTTTACCCTAAAGCGACCTCAGGACAGCCCGATTTTACATTTTTGGGTGGCAGCATGACCAAAAGGAGCCTGGAAAATTCCAATTTAATTCTGATTTGGCCATATGGATTAAAAACGCCCTTGTCCCTCTCGGTTCTGACTCTTCTGGATGAAAATTCTGGGTGTAAATAGGAGATGATTAGAGAAAAGGTAAAGTTATCAGTACTGAAATGGGACACACCAATTTTGCAGTGGCAGAGGAGGAGTAGCAATAACCCTATTACCTGGGATTAGACCCTAGGAGTTAAATGGGGACTAGGAGGCATACCACTGCCTAAATCAAGCTGCAACTGCATCTGGCAATGTGACCCTCAGTTGGGTTTGTAACCTGTCCATGTGCCATAAAAACAGAAAAATATGTGTAAACATGGCTGCTCCTAAATTATTCTGCTCTTTCTGAAATGATAAATAACAATGAAATCTTCAATTTATTGGCGATAGTATGTTTTGTCATGGAAACAATGTGATGGTGATCCAAATCACATTTTACAACACAGGCAAGAGTCAGCCATAGAATATCTCCCTAAAAACTGGGGATCTTTGTGGCCAATTTATTGTTTCCTTAATTGTTGTCAATGACATCAAAGACCATCAAGTCAACCTCAATTCCTTTGCACAGGTCATGTTAGATAAATGCTTGGCCTTAGACTCTAACTTGGCTATCTAAAATGAGACCTTCTGGTCCCCCCAGAATGTATTTATAGCTGGCTAAGTCCCAATGTCTGGGGAAGAGGGGCCATAATTGTAGGCAAAACCTCAGAGTGGCCTTATCATGATGCTTGGAATTCAGTTGATGGTAGCCTTAATTAATGGCTCTATAGCATATTTAGTACTAGCCTCTGTAGTCAGATTGATTGGAATGACTGATGGAGAGGCATACTCCTGCAATTTTGGAATTCACACAAGAACATACTGAGAAAGGAAATCTCCCCAAATTCCTGAGTGTGTCTCAAATTTGCCCACTGTAGCCCAACCCTGAAAAATTGCCTAGGTAAAGAGCAATCAGGCACTTGCATTCCTCCAGTATTCTCTCTAAGGCCTTTATATACCTGAGTGCTTCAAGGGAGACACCTCCCTGTGAATAGCTTTTGCCAGTTCCCTAGAGGACAGATTGACAGCAAGTTTCAGATACCAAATTTCTAGCACATTTTGCCCATGTGACATAACGGTATATTCTCTGTTATAAGACAGCCAAGCTTATCCCTTATTCAACATTATCTGGATCTCAGGACTAAGAAAGGGGTCTTCCTTGGGTGCTCTGTCTCACCTCCAGGATTAGTGTCTATTATATATTTTATATACATTTAACATATCTGCTATTGCATTATACATTATATGTGCTATTATATTCACTAAAGTTCTCTTTACTTTTTAATAATTCCTCATCATTGTGATCCCTTGCTATATTTAATAACAGGGTTGGCATGGCACCAGCATGAGGTCAAACTAGATTCTGATATCTTTGTTTTAAAAAAGTTTGTTCAACAGAGGACTGATAACCAGAATCTATTTAGAACTCAGAAAAATCAGCAAGAAAAAATCAAATAGCCCTATCAAAAAGTGGGCAAAGGAGATGAACAGAAACTTTGCAAAAGAAGACAGAATAATGGCCAAAAAACATATGATTTTTTAAATAGTAGACTTTTAAATGGAGACGTTCTTGAGAAAAGCATTTTTTCTCTCTTCAGTCTACTTTTTGTTATTCTTGTTTTTACCCTAATTCTCTCAAACACTCAAAAGTTGAATAATGAGTTGATATTAATAGAATTTGATTAGGTTTGGGAATAAATATGTTTCTCTTCTTTTTTACTATTTTTTCTTATGTTAAGTTCTTCCAGCACATCTGAGAATCTTAGTAACATGCATCTGTTACTACTTAGACATTACATCAGAAAAATATGTACCATAGTTCAAGCGACAAATGTCTCTCTAGCACTGTGTAACTACCTGTAAACGTTAGGTCTCATTCTTCAGCTGCCCTGAAAGAATGTTATTTATTTACTCTTCAGAAATAAAGAAACCAAGACTGGAAAAAGGTTAAAATCTTGCTCAGAGCCAGACATCATTAAGTTGCAGAAACCAATTTAAACTTAGGCTTTCCTAATTCAAAAGTTCTTTTTCTTTCTACTGCATCACATTGAATTTAAGAGTTACTATTAAAAGTTGAATGCATAAGCAGTCTTAAGGCAATTATTGAATAAAGCTTTTTAAGGCAAATCATTTACATTTTATCAAATATAGCCAGTATATTTGAATTTCTGGAGTCACAGGCTAATTGTAAATGTGTCTTTCTTCTAGGCCAAATCCGGTTATAAGAAACGAGAGTAGGAACCAGGGTGCCTGGGGTAATGTGCTTCACTCTCAAGGAACCTCTCAATAATTGGCTTAATTATATAGAATTAAACAATATGGTAACTTCTTTTGTTTCTTGGACATATATGATCTAAAATATATCTATTTAAGTAATTTAAAAAAAAAACTTTAAGAATAATGATTTTTGTTACAAGAAATTCTCAGTTAAAAAACATTGAAATGAATTTATGGGATGTAATACCCAGCATTACTTGTTCAAGTAATAGGCCAAACTTTTGGACCCACTGGGAGGCAGTTTCTACACATGTTAAATGACACAGTGAATAAAATGATATTAAAGCTATCTTTCCTATCTAAAATTATGTGCTCTTTAACCACGTTTTAAATAATTAGTAGCAATCCTGCAAAAGATCCAGAAAAATCTGTAATACTTCCTTGAATTTTTTATAACAAATGGGAATCAGAGAAATTAGCAAGTTAATTTCTAATATCTCTGAAAATTCTTACATTGAGTGACTCAAAGACTTTGAATTTTTAATTTATAAAGTTCATTATGAGCCATACAGCAAGTAGTAAATCATAATTAACATAATACCAGGGGCATTATGAAAACTATATGTCAATAAAGGTGATTTAAAAAAAAGAAAATTTTTCTTAGGAAAAGAAAACAAATTTAAAGATATGTAAACAATATGAATCTTTCAAAAGAGGATTCCCCAAAAAGAAAAATGGTATAAAACATAAATTTTAAAATTTATAAAATTGGGGTCATTTCAAGAAAGTAGTCAATTTAATAAATTAAGTAAAATATTTATGTGAAATATTTTAAGTTAAAAATGATATAAATAGTAAATAAAATTTCGTATATTATTTTTTCCAAAAAAATTACTTTGTTATTGATTACTTTCTATTAATGGCAACGTTTTTCTCCATTTGCGAATAAAAATAAATACCTGAAGGGCTCATGAAGGAAAAAGCCATTCTGAAAAACAAAATCAGGTAAAAATTGGTAATGTATTATTTTGCAAATTATTGTAAGAGAAAGTTATTTGGTGGAATGAGGGAAAAAATCCCATTGATATTTGTTCTTTTACTTATTTATTTCCTTGAAACAATTTTTAGCATTTGCTATTTGTGAACTTCCTTACTAATACCTTGAGATACTTTGTGTTGAGGATTGATGGTTCCTGTCCCCTGGGTATGTGTTACAAAAGCTCTGGTAATACTGCTTTCAAGCTAAAGGATTGCAGTAGTGAAGTCTTCAGAAAAGCTTTGCTGTCTTCACTGTAATTATAAATAAGGTCACTAACTGGGAATTGAGATGAAGAAGGAGTTGTTGGATAAATGGAGGAAGAGAAGAAATGGAAGAGTAAATGGAAAAGAGAAGTATAATCTCATTTCTAACAAGTGTCAAGAACTTACTTCAGATAAACGATCTTGATTTTAAAATGAGACTTTTAAGAGTGATTGTGTTTCTCCAGCAATCTTCAGCTACAGTAGACAGAGCTACCTTTTACAGGGATTAGGGTTTAGCCAAGTAAGGAGAAGGAATTAGATGACATATAAAACAAAGTGATTTTAATAACTTTTAATACATTTTTAATGCGTTTTAACGCATTTCAAATTATTAAATCTTAATTCAGTGTGATTATTTTATGATGTATTGGTTCAAGATATTTTAATTTGGCTGTCAATTGAATAAATGGTCATCCAGCTTTTGCCTCCATGTTTTAGTCTTAGAGAGTCACATAAATGGGAAAGTACCTTCATTCACACTATGTTATTCAAATTGCATATGATAATTGCATTTCTCCAGTATACTTACTTCCAGTGCCCCAGATCCTTTACTTGAGGCAACTTATTCATGAAACAGCTTCTTAAGGTTAACTGCTACTTTTACAATTTGAATATTTTCCAAGTCTTTTCTTCTTAAACCCACAAAATTACTGTCTTCCTCTTTAAACTCCACTTTTGTGAAGATAGGTATCTATAGAGACATGCTAGATTTTTCAGTTTGCATAGACTTATTTACTAAAGCCTTTGTATCACTTCAATATTTTTTGAGTGAACTAAACATGAGTCATGCTAGCAGCTTATACCCACTTCCACAGCTACTCACATAACAGCGTCTCTCTTCATTAGCAATCCCTGCTTCCAGGGAAGATGAATTTATCTCTGTGCCACAGCGGGTGGAGCGGGATGGATAGATACTGATTTAAGAAGACATGTGCAACGTAAATATCAGCCTGTGATTTTCTCAGAGAAAGCCCTCCTCTCTTTAGTTTTTCTTTTTCCTTTTATAAACATCTGAAGGGTTTAGAGCACATAAATAATATTGTTTTACAGATACTCAGTATTGAAAAGTAATGTGCAAATAGTAACCAGTCATCATTCAGAAGGATGAAGGCTGAGAGCAAGCTCCAGTAACAAGTTGTGGGGTCTGAAGATGTAAATGGAAAAAAAAAAAGTGCCATCTTCTGTTGACCTCTGTGTTTGCGACATGGTATTGCTTTCATACTGTTTTCTTGACTTTTTTTCATCAAGTCCTTAAAAACATTTATGTTCAAACATTGTCTTTAAAATATACCATTTCCACAGCTCCTGCTAAGAATAGGTGACTGCTAATCCTGTTCACCAAATTTCTGAAACTTTTTTGGTTTTTTTTTTTTTTTAACATTTCTGAATGTTATTTGTTGAAGAAAGAAAATAGATGAATTTACAAATAAAAATTAAAAAATTACTCACATATGATCTTTCACCCTACTTGTTGGTGAAAGTATTTTAATTCCTTTAATAGCACCTTTTTAAACTTTGTACAAGGCATAACACCTTGAATACCATAGGCATTCAATAAATACTTCACATTCATCGTGTGAAATTACCATGAGCCCCGGCATCCCTAGTCATTCTGTTGATAGTGCTTAGCGTAGATAACAAGGCCAAGTTTATATCTGAGCCTTTTCTCTGGGAAATTATCAAGTTGGGTAAGTTTGTCTTTGGCTCCTTTCTTTGTTTGGTTTACGTGGTCTCTCTAATCTTGGCACTTTTTCCTAACACTTGGTTTTCTGGTGCAAACCTGGAGTTCAACACTTATTCCTTGCAAACAAAAATAAAAATAAGTGTAGACAAATCTCACCATTCCTCATTTTTAACTATTAGAAAAATATATCTGTGTGAATTAATTCATACCAAAGTTACAGAAACTGAAAGCTGAATTATTGTCTAAACCATGTTTTCATTTTGATGTTAGTTACGTGAACAATATTTCTAAGGGTACAATTTGAATAAAGAGATTTGTTGTTGTTGGGTATATATTTCATATATTTAAAACTCTTAAATTGTACCAGGCCCTCTTATTTTTAGTATCCGATAATGTTCACAGCTTCTATGTATCTCTGAAAACCCAGTAATATAATTTTAAAAAGCTAAAATTTGTTTATAATGTTAAAACTGTAAAAATATTATTTATTCAAATATAGAATATATTAGAAGCTGCATTTATAAATATACTAGATACAAAAATATGATTTTCTTTTACATAAAGCAATTAAATCCTTAATTAAAAGAAGAACAGTTTATAAACATCAAAAAGAAGTATTTTGGCATTTAATAGCCTTATAAACAATATAATAGCCTCAAATAGTTAATATTTTTTCATGCATACAATTAAATTATTATTTTAAACCATAGGTAAAAACATAGCTATCTATGGCTCAAAATCAACTTGTATATTATTCAAGATTTCTTTTTATTCTAAATTTAAGTGTTATTGGAAGACTTGTGCACTCAAGTTGATTGTAGTTTCCTGGACTTCCTGTCTCTTATAACAAAATTCACACATTTGATCCACCTGGCCTTTGAAAACTTAGGGTGCCTATGGCCTGCCTTAAAGTTGGTCACCGTCTCAGTGAGACTGTGTGGACAGGCTCAGGAAGTGAATCTTTCTATCTTCAGCATCCACAATGGAATTCTCTGCCTACACTGAAGCCATTCAGCAATCAAATATTCACATTTAAAATATTTAATCTCAAAATATACTATGGATTAGGGACTTTAGAGACGAGACAAGGAGTTCATGTACGTGTCCTCATATTGCACTGTAGGTCTTGCTACTCTCCCTGGTTAGTTAAATGAGATGGGCTCACTCAATTACGCATCCAGCAACATATTGTCAAAGAGAAGCAATTCTGGACACTAATTAAAACAGTAGGAACAGAACTAGTGCAGAAGCACTGCCGCAATAGGGAAAAAAGTCCATTATGAACTGAACTGAGATCCTTGAAACCAAAGTCAGGAGACTTTTTAAAGCCTGGGTGTGCTAAGGGAAAAGCACTGCCTGCTGTGAAGGGGGGTAGATCCATGTGCCC
The DNA here is from genome assembly GCA_963575035.1 of Avahi laniger. Classification (NCBI taxonomy): domain Eukaryota; kingdom Metazoa; phylum Chordata; class Mammalia; order Primates; family Indriidae; genus Avahi; species Avahi laniger. The sequence goes on along the minus strand of CAUYSK010003473.1, from coordinate 9,653 downwards.
AGGCCACCTGGATTTGTTCATCAGAAACACAACTCCAGTCTTTATGACAAAATGAAGTAAGGTACCCAGGATGTTAGGCCCTTACCCTTTCCTAGGGACTGGGAACTAGACTGAGTTAGCTTTCTAAATGTCAGCATTTCAAAGAGATGATTCTCAAGTCTTTGAGGAAACAGTTTTGGTTGGTAAATTTACATCTCAAAGACAGAGAAAGCATTGATAATTGCAAGATTTCTAAAATAATTGCTCTAATAGGGAGTTCAGAGGCCTATGTGCCTGTCAGCAGATGCAGAAAACAGAGCATTTTCCCAGCAGGCATTTTAGGGGGTGCTGAAGTCACCCTAGGGACTTGGCCATAAGCTTCCAGAAGCCACATTAGACTTTGGTGAAGTCTCCTAGCACTAAGAGATTAGGATGGGCTCCTCATATGCAGAGAATTCTACAGTTCTCAATATTATAAGCCTTTGTTAGATATTTCCCTTTCATTACATTTAATTTGACTGATGTATCTCAACTTTAGTTATTGGTCACAACTACAAAACTATGAAATGAAGGTGAGAGTGGATTAATTACAAGGTAATATATATTTTAACCTATACCCAACAAAGTTTAGTAATTCCACAAGTATCATTTTTTAAAATTATTTTCTGCCTTATTTATTTTTAAATTTGGTTAAAGAGTACATTGATTAAATTTTGTATTAAAAATTGGAAGACAGTTTATACATTTTCATCCTTCCACTCTGTATCTGTGTGTCCTTCAGGAAGACAGTCTCAGTAGAGTGTAGCAGCCAAGGGGTGAACGGGACTAGTCCTGAATCCTAACCTTAGCACCAAAGCTATCTCACTGTGTGAACTGGGAAAATATTCTTAGCATTTATGCCTCTGCTCTCTGATCCAAAAGATGAGGGGAGTTTGATTAAAGGATCTCTAAAAACACTTTTAGCCTCTAAAATTCTGTGGATTTATGGGTCTAATTTAATGACTTTATCAATTCTGTCTATAAACCATAAAGTGCACTAAAAGCTGTGTAGCATGCCAGAAGACGCAGTATTTTTCTAAACTTTGAGACATAAGTGAAGTGTGATGGCTTTACGGCAATGGCTTCTGTAGGAAGTTGGGTGGGAGGATATTTCCCATTTTAGAATCATTGAGATTAAATCACCAGGATACCCAAAATTCATTCAATTATTTAGAACATTTCATTTTTCACTACCCATTCATGACATAATTTATTTTCAAGTCATGTGTTCACAACTGGAATACATTATTAATTCATTTGTTCAGTCAGTTATTCAGTTATTTAGTCATTTTTTTCAGTGTCTTAAAACTTTGTAATTAGTCCTGCAGTATTTTATTGAATACAGATATAGAATTTTTCAACAATAATAACAACTCCCACTCCACATATTCAAGTACACAGAAAAAAATAGGACATAATACATAGACAGTAACTTAATTAACTTTACTCTGGGCTAGGCATTTTTTAAATTACCCAAATAAGAAAGTTATTTGAATGCTGTAATTTCCAGTATTTGCCTCATCTAGCAGGTTAAAACATAATGTTATATTAGCTACTTTTTAATAGCATGAATTTTTCCTGATTAAAAAAGTCATGCATATTTATCTCAGAGCATTAGGAAAATATGGCAAACATAATGAGACTATTTCCAATAAAAATATTTATAAAAAGAGATAGGATAATATGAAGCATTAAATTTCTTATATTATTTTCATTTCCAAAGTAATGTTTTTAACTAAGAGACACGATCTGCACAACACTGTAATGTATTATCAGTCCAAGAACTGGAACTGGAGCCATCCTGGTGAGAAATATTAAAAAGAACAGCTGGCCCTCAAAGGCACACATTGAATGTGTCAATCCATTCTATATATGTATTACCAGATTTTTACAAAAATGTTACAGCTGTAACATTTTTTTTTTTTTACTTACATGAATTTCTCAGTGTCTATCAGTTTTCTGGCATCTACACATTTACAATTAAGCCCTGAAAGATGTAATTCTCTCTCTTGGTTTTTTTCACTTATCTTGTTCCTGTCTATATAGGTTTGATGTCACTTGTCAATTACTATTTAGTTTTGCTTGAATCAGCATTACTTCCTTGCTTATAAACTGTGTCTTCTTTAGTGTGATTCTCAGACCTGGACTCTGAACAAGAGGCTTAATAAATACTGTATTTTTTTAAGAGTCTGATGATCAATCTCCAAGTCTTCTATATAGAATGAGGTCATGAGACAAAGAACAACAAAGACCTTTTCACTTCCTAGGACAAGATGTAATTTTAGCAGCAATTGAGTTCAAGGAGCTTTAGTAATTGTGTAAAGTGGAAAATACCAAGTCGACTTTCACATCTTCTTAACAATAGTTTGGGGATGATGGAAGGTAAAATGTGTGTCAGCTGCACGTATCATTTAGATAGACTTCAAATAATAAGAACAGAGAACATATTTTCTTTGTTCAAAATATTTAAATTTTTTTTTTAAATCTGAACATTCTTTGAGATATCTTGGCCTTTGTGGGGAAATCAATCATGATATGTTTTTTATGAGGAGATAAAATGCCCAGGAAATACTCAGAAATGAAAAGCCACTGAAAATGGTGAGAAGTAACATAGTCCAATATGTGTATTTTCACTTAGAACTATTAGTGGTTCATAGTAATTTAAAGTAAATGGCAACATAAATATTTCAATTAAGTTTTAATTTGTTATAATTATTCTCTGCTGAGAGGAATCTCACTCTACTCTCTTACAAAATCCAATGCATGTATTGTTAATATAATATTGATCTTGTGTTTTGAGTAATTTTATTAGAGTTGAAAGCATAAATCTGGACTCCATGTAGTTAAACATGTTACAAAGGGCATGACTATCACAAACCAGGACCACATTCCACTCTGGTTGCAGACTCTGAAGAGACTGGTATTGCCTCATGGAACATCAGTGGAATAGGGTGTCAATATTTTATAATCAGTGAGAGTTCTGCCATGTACTTATGTTTCTTACCTAAAGAAAAATAATACTTATGTCATATAATATCTTTGTCACAGGATTATAAAAAAAATTAAAATTGCATATTTTAAAGCTTGTGCAAATTTCTTGACACATAGCATTTGATAAACTGTGGCTGTTTTTATTGACAGAGGTTTTCTAGATTATAAGTGTTCTGAAATTTTTCCCTTTCTCTCAAAAACTAAAAAACCTAAATACTTCCCACTAGAGAAATTTTTAAGGACACAGAGTAGATGTAGATAAACCACATTCTGGGAAATAGATAGCAGTGCCAGACATTTGGCAAAGTGTATGAAAGAGAATTATACCTCTGCTAGTTCAGTACAATTAAGAAGATAGATGCAAAAGAAATCAAGAAAGCAATTCCATTTATAATAGCTACCAAAAAATACCTTGGGATAAATTTAACAAAGATGAAGATTTCTGCAATGAAAACTATAAAACAGTGCTGAAAGAAATTGACAAGGATACAAATCAAATGAGAAGATATCCCATGTTCATGCACTGGGAGAAATAATATTGCTAAAATGACCATATTATCCAAAGCAATATACAGATTTAATAAATCTCTATCAAAATACCAATAACATCACTCAAGAAAAGAAAAAAATAGAAAAAGCAATCCTGCAATTTGTATGGAAGCACAAAAGACTCCAAACAGCCAAAGCAATCCTGAGCAAAAAGAACAAAGCTAGAGGCATAACACTACCTGGCATCGAAATGTATTACAAAGCTGTACTAACCAAAACAGCATAGTAATGGCATAAAAACAGAGGCGAAGACCAATGAAATGGAATAGAGAACCCCGAAATGAACACATATATTTATATCCAATTAATTTTCAACAAAGTAGGCAAGAAAAGTACATTGGGGAAAGAATTAAATAAATAGTTATTGAATAGGAGTATTCATAAATAGTGTCAGGAAAACTGGATATCTACTTGCAGAGGAATGAAACTAAATTCCTATCTCTCATTGTGTATAAAAATCAACTAAAATGAATTAATGATTTAAATGTAAGACTTATAAGACCTAAACCTATAAAACTACTAGAAGAAAACAGGGAAAATGCTTTAGAAATTTGATCTGGGCAAAGCACAGGCAGTAAAAACAAAAATAGACAAATGAGATTACATTAAACTAAAAAGCTTTTGCACAAGAAAGAAAATAACAGTGAAGAGACACCATGAAGAATGGGTAAAAACGTTTGCCAGCTATTCACCCTACGAAGGATTAATAAACAAAATATAAAAAGATGTCAAACAATTCAACACCAAGAAATAATCCAATTTAAAGATGAGCAAATTATCTAAATACACATTTCTCAAAAGAAGACATACAAGTGGCCAAAAAATACATGAAAAAATGTTCAACATCTCTAATCATCAGAGAAATGCAAGTCAAAACCACAGTGAGCTATCACCTCACCCCAGTTAAAAGGGCTATTATTAGTGAGACAAAATATATATGCTGGAGAGGATGCAGAAAAAGGAGAACTCCTAGACTGTTGGTGAGGGAAGGGCGTGCCTTTAACCCGCACTTGGGTGAGGCAAAGACATAAAGTGTAACTGTAATGTTTGTACCCTCACAATACCCTGGAATAATAATAATAATAAAAAGAGGATGTACATTAGTATAGATATTATGGAAAACTGTATGGAGGTTCCTCAAAAAAATAAAAATAGAACTATCATATGATCCAGAAATCTCACTGCTGGGTGTACATTCAAAGGTAAAGAAATCAGTATGTTGAAGAGATATCTAAACTTCCATGTTTAGTGCGATGCTATTCACAATAATTAATATATGGAATCAACCTAAATGTCCATCAAGAGATGAATGGATAAAGAAAATGTGGTATATGTACATAATGTAATGCTATTCAGTCTTAAAAAGAAAGAAATTCTGTCATTGACAACAACATGGATGAGCCCGAGGGACATTATGTCAAGTGAAATAAGTAAGGCACAAAGAGACAAATGCCACATATTCTTACTCATATGTGGAAGCTAAAAATGTTGATCTCTTGTAAATAGAAAGAGTAGTGGTTAGTAGAGGCTGGCTAGGGTAGAGGAGAAAAGGAGACAGGGAGAGATTGGTTAACAGATGCAAATTTACAGTTCCATAGGAGGAGTGAGTTCTAGTGTTCTACAGCACTGCAGGGTGACTATAATTAACAATAAATTATTGTATATTTTCAAATACCTAGAAGAGAGGATTTTGAATGTTCCAGCACAAAGAAATGATAAATATTTAGATAATGGATATACTAAATACCCTGATTTGATCATTGCACACTGTGTACATATATCAAAATATCACACCATATCCCACAATTATGTACAATTGTTATATGACATTTAAAAATAATAATACAAGGAAAAAGAAGATAGGAAACTATAGATATTGAAAAATTTTATGAAGACGCTCTACTTAGATTATGATTTTTATGATTTTATAAATAAAAAAGACAAAAATGTCTCTGACATTAATGTTAATTCCCAAAAGAAGGATGCATCCATTCTGAAGTACAGTTTTGTGAGTTATAAGAGGGACAGGCAGTAAATGGATCAGTCATTGGAGACGGCCCTAAACCTGGAAGGTGAACAAAGAAAACAAATCAAAGCAGATCAGCTAATCATTCTCCTATTGATAAAGATATGCTTGCGAACTAGTCCCTATTAGTAACGTTTTTCTCCTCATTTAGGTTTATAAAATTTTGTTTTTTTAAAAGATGTGTGATTTCAGTAACCTTTAACTATTTAAATGCCCACATGAAATCTCTAGTTAAAGACTTTTCCAGAGGTTATATAACATAGGTATCTAAACCTAATGGATGGAATATAACCAATATGGTTATATTGGATATAACCAAGAACATATGAGCAATATTCCAGTGTTCAGTTTTGGACCAGATATCAGTTTTTGTTTGTTTTCAAAACTCACCCCTCTCTGTATAGGCTAACTGTTGACCCTACATACCCTATTAATTATTGGGGTAAAAGAATTGTGGAGAGTGGCCAAAGTTCGAGAAATTTCTATAGTCTTAAACAAAATTATACATAGAAAAAAATACCATGGGATAATACAAATCAGGAAACTCTCACAATGACCAGATATTTTTTAGTAAAGAGGCTCCAAAAACTTGATGCTGCTTAGCCCAAAAGACCTGATCTGGCTCAACTTACACTCATTAATCTGGGGTTTTTTTACTCCTACATTAATGTATCATTTTAATCATGGATTTCTTATGCTTTTAAGCAAATTTTATTTTTCAATTTTTAATAAATGATTATGTAAATAAGACTTATTTTGCTAATTAAGGGTTTTAGCCAACATTCACTTATGTGTTCTTACATTGTTAACATTTAACATGAACTAGAGTACGTTTTTACTCTAATGTTTCTACCTTCCTCTTATTACCCTTTATAATATTGTTTAAAACATAGACTAGAACAGAATTGTGACACTAAATTTCGGATGTGTGTGTCAAACAAAAATTTACTGCAGAAAAAGTTAAACAGATGAGGAAGACTGCACTCAAGGCTTTGCACAAGGAGAGAGAATCTGAATTTAGCTTCACTGAAACAAAGGATGGGAGAGTTTCTAAGGGGTGGGGATGGGAAATCACAGGCCATCTGTGTTCTCTGACTGGCCTTACCCAAATGAAAAGCAAACTTTCTCTTCTTGACAGAAAGAATTTTACAGCTTGGAGCAAGGGGCCCATCAGAGTTAGGCTTCCATCTTCCCACAGAGACTGGGAGACAGGGACACCGTCTTCCTTGGTGATTACGTTTCAAGGGATGACGTTCAGGGTTTTCAGAAAGACAGTCCTGGATTGTAAAACTGGTAAGAGGCCTTTAAAAAGGCATATATCCAAAGGGGCAGAGAAAGAATTTACAATTATAAGTTTTCTGAAGTAACTGCTGTCAGGGGGGTCAGGGCCTGGATTCAGGAAGAAGCCTATCTAAAATCTAGTCACACTGAGCGAAGTGTTTAGGACGTGTTGGTCAGATATTTTCCCAACAGCGAGTGAGCTCCCTGAGTGCAGTGAGAAATAGAATGTACCAAGGATCAAAGGGCAGGCCGTATCTAAAAACAGAACTCTGACCCACAACCTCTGCAGAAACCAGGTCAGAACTTATTCAATAAATTCTAGCTTTCCTAATTTGGATCCCACTCCCAATTTAGAACTAACAGAGAAAGCCCAATGTGTTCCTCTAACCAATCACATCAGATGCCTGTTTCTCTTCTTAAGTCGCTTCTACCTTCCAAATTCCCAAAACGTGCAATCTGCAGAGACTTCAAATCTACCTTTATTTTCACCGTAAAGCTTTCCCACTCCTCTGCCTGCCTCGGAGCCTCTGTCAAATGCAAATGATGATGGCTGATGCCCTTAGCAAGCTTCAAATAAACGGTCTTTGCCTGTTCTGACCTAGATGCTCTTCATTCATTTCTACAGCAGAAAAGCAGCATCTAAAACTTTAAGGGATTACTAATACCAGCTTAATCCATTAAAGAAAGAGTTGGTTTCTGTGTAAAGACTTCTGTGCTAACAGCATGATTTACTGGAAAAAGAATATAAGAAGTCAATAATGTAGTTTAGCACTCAGCATGTATCACTTATGTTGTAACCACAGACGATTTAACATTTTGGTTCTCTGCTGTGGTCTGAATGTTTGTGTTTCCCCAAATTTATATGTTAATATCTAATCACCAATGTGATGGTATGAAGAGGTTGGTTGGACCTTTGGGGGGTGATTAATTCTCATGACGGGATTATTCTCCTTACATAAGAGGCCCCGGAGAGCTGTCTTGTCCCTTCCATTACGTGAGGGCACAGAGAGAAGGCCCCATCTATGGACCAGGAAAGGGGCCCGCACCAGGTTCCAAATCTGCCACGCCTTGATCTTGTACTTCCTAGCCTCTGGAATGTGAGAAATAAATTTCCATTATTTACAAAGTGCCCAGTTTATAGTATTATGTTATAGTACCCTGAACAGACTTAGAGAGCCTCTATTCTTATCTCAATTTTTGGAGTAATAATTCAGCTTATGAATTGCTTGAACATTGAGGTAGATGGTATTTGTGAACATTGTTTCTCTTTCCTTACTTAGGATGCTCAGAGTTTTCAGGGAGTCACTGTCCTGTGGACTCGGTGCTAAGTGGGTTACAAATTAACCTTAAGATGCTGCTGAAAAAAAATTGGTAAACAATTCTGTTTCTATCTATAGTGACAGTGCCTGAAAAAGTTTAAATTCGTGTACAGTAGCTGAAAAAATGCTCAAGGGAAAAATGATCAAGAAAGAGAAAAAGACAAAACACCCTCTGGCCAGCATTGTTACACAATGGGCCCTGCAAAAATAGAAATAACTGTCATGGGGCAGCACCAAAGCCCCCGGGTTCTTCTGCAACTAATAACTTACAGCCACAGACTTACCTATGTAGTTCTGTTTTGTTTTCTCTAAATTATATTTTAAGTAGATCACGCAATCTCATGATCCAAAGAGCAAACAGGTGAAAGATATAAAGAATTTTGTTTCCATTCCTATTCTCAAACTATGTGGTTCCTCACCTTCCATCTGGGTGTCCTACTATCAGAGCCGAGCATTTGTCTTAGTTTCTTATTTAAACTTCCAGAGTATTTTTTAAATAACAAAAGTATATATCTATGCATTCTCTTTTTCTATGTAAAACATCACAGAGCTTACTATTTGTTTATCACCTTGCTTTTTTTCATTTAACAGTATATTTTGTTGGTCTTTACCTATCCATGCATAAAGAGCTTCCTCAATCATTGTTTTTGTATTTGTGTGTATGCAATATTTTAAAAATTATTTGGTCTTAAAAATATAATCCATTTAACAGGTACCTACCTGGGTACTTTTAAATTGTTTCAGACTTTAGTTATTGTGAGCAATGTTGCAATGAATAAACCTATGTATTAGTCATTTCAATCCTATACATTTCTATTCTTTCTGAATGTGTGATACGGATCTAGTGTCTGTAGAATAAATTCTTGAAATGAAATTATGGAATTACAAGGTAGATTCTCTTTCATTCTCTTTCACACACACGCACATACATCTAACTACATACATACACAAAATTAAAAAATACTATTTAATATAAATATGTTGAAAAATATCAAATTCCCTTACTGGTTTCCAATTTATGTTCCTACAAGCCTGTTTGTCCATACCTTCACAAATATATTATTGATCATTTGGCTTTTACCAAGCTGACAGGTGAAAGTCACTATCTCAATGTATTTCTAACGTGTATTTATCTTACTGTGAGGAATCTTCAATACTTCTTTCTATATTAAATGGATCTTTCCTTATTTGGAAGCTGTCTTTGCATGACTTTGCTCATTTTCTATTTTTTTTTAATCAATTTGCAAAAGATCCTGATATATTAGCAACATTGGTCCTTTTTCTTTGGTAAGTGTAGTAATATTTTCTATGTCCATATTCATATCTATATCTATTTAATGTAGCTGAATTTTTCAATCTTTTCTTTATGGTTTTGGGATTGTCCCTATTTCAAGAGTATAACTGACTTCTCCTATATTTTCTTAGAGTCTCTTATGGGTCATTGCTTTTATTTAAATATTAAATTAGTT